>OZ026546.1:708913-753913 GCA_964020155.1 Chondrilla cf. caribensis | reverse complement strand
GGATACATACAATATTATTTGTAATATTATATATTCCTTTCATGTAGAAATGTGTATATTTTTGATGCTGGAAGCATGGTGGGTGGGTATTTTATATGGTCGTGCCTAAAATGCGGACTGTGCATGGACTGATTAAGCAGACAGTGTACAGAGTGTGCCAAAATCATCACTGCTTTCAGCGAAACTCTCTCCATTGCAGACAAATCTGCATACAACAGGAATAACTATGCTGTTTCATGAACAAAGTTTCTCCCTGCTTACTAGAAGGAATCTTAAACAGACTACGTGAACAATTTCATCATAGGCTTTGTTGACTTCTTCAAATTCACACCTGCTTAACCTTCCCCATGTAAAGTTGGTGTCCTGGGTAGGCTGATAGGATGGCAAGAAACCATTATGACCCTCTCCGGTCTCCAAACCCGCAAGTGAATTATTCTGTTCAATAGTAGAACCTTCAATTACAGGCTGTTCATTAACCGTGTCCCTGGTATCATCATTGTTTGTAGGCTGTTTTCCCCTAGCATTTGCAATAGGAGGAGTTGTGTCAGGCTGATTCGAGTCAGAATGATTACAGCATCTTTGTATCTGTGGGTCCGCATTTCAGACACATATGGGTGCTCATTGGTGTATTGGTGTTGCTTTACTACAGTACAGGTCTGCATCCGCATGGACAGCCTGCAATTTAGGTACAACCATTTTATATAGGGCCTTCAAATTGGCAAAAATGTATTCTTTATCTCCACTCACCCATAAAATTGCAAGATCAGCAAGTACACTAATTTCATAATGATTACAGTGGCTTCGTTTTCCTGATCACCTCATCTCCACATCCCCAGCTGTCAACTCCATATTAGGCTATCACTACCAATTAGGAATTCACATGTATAATTGCTGATTGCAATTGTTGTTTAATTATGACTCAGCACAACATGAACAATGAATGTAGAGTAATGTCGGGTATTATGGGACAACTAAGGAAATGTCCTTCAATTTAATCGAATACGCCTTATCAGAAATGTACATTGTTAGGTTGGAATGATCACACTAATTAGGGTGTGAAATTTTTAAAACTGTGAGCACTCCATTAAAAATTTCACTCCAACAGTGTTATAGTGATGACCACCATTGATGTATGTTGAAGGTCACCACCACAAGCTAGTGAAGCCATATAATATTATACGCACATGCATAGCATGCCATTGCTATAATAATATAGATCAGGATCTTGCTGTACATAATTTCAAAACTTGACTGTATACAATCACCATCATAGGCACATTGGCAATAATAATAATACCAAACACCGCATCTATAAAGATAAACATAAAAGTTTTAATGAAAAAGTGCAGCAAGTACTATAAATTCAATGAGTAAAAGATGTCTCAATTGATGTGAAGATGGTTCAAGTATTTACATGCAAGCTAAAGCCCTTGACGTATAAATAGTTGTTATACTAATGTTTTGCTTCTTACTAGGCCTTGTTTGCAATAGAAGATGCTCAAAAAACTGCTGGTAGGCATTAGCCCCATTGGTGTATGACAAATTGAATACGAAAAAAGTGGTATAATCTAAAGGGCATCTTATATCATTACGTATAATACTCCGTGCATGCAGGTTAATACATGGTTCGCATGCATATGGATCACAACAAAATTAAACATACATACGTGTTCATACCTTCATCGTTGCTGTCATTGTACTGTTGTATCCAGTAACCCACATGCACATTTCGTTTTCTGTGCAGCTTCTAGAATGTTTTGGACACACTCAAGCCAACAGAGCTTGCACGCAAAATATGTCTTCTTCTGTGGTTCCACAACACTGTCAAATTCCTCAATCACCTGCATGTACGAGGATATGGTTGAAACATTTGAAGAGAAAAACATGTATCTGACAATATTGTAAAGTGTTAATAATAGTACATGTATTATGTATGTATACTTTTACAGAAAAAAAATTGAATGTCAATGAAGCAGGGAGAAAGTTACAAGTCAGAGATGCACAAAGCATTTGCCTTCCTCACCTCTGTCTCCTTCCTCAAAATGGGATATGTGTCTAGAAATGAACTTATTGCATCGAGTGTGGCTGTGTCTTCCAGCTTTAAACATTTATAAATGCAAATGTTTGTCTCATCAAGTCCTGAACAGCACTGGGATCCGAAATTTGCTGGATAAAAATAGTAATATACGTACGTATCCATATATTGAAATCATACCACAATGTAATACACATACAGTTACATGAACCCATGAAACATAGCTTTCATGCCAATGCTTTGGCACACACAATGCATTGGACTAAGTGAGGTGGAAATTCTAAGACAACCTACGGTACTAAATTAAATATTAATCATACAAAACTGGACGTTCTACAGGTGTACCCATTTTGTGAAAATGCCTGTGAAATGGATACCGCCACAGGCATACCCATTCTCTTGTTCACACTATAACATAATCGACACCTGTGATACCATGGATAATTGTAATGTATGTGTTAATTTTTTACAATGAAGTGTTCGATCTTTCTATGTACATGCGTATGTTCTTCTCCTGTCATGAGTGTTCGTCGAAGTATTGTTGATAGTGAGGCATCATACGATTCGCTCTTATGTACTTATTGGAGTTTGACTGCAGTCGTTTCATCATGCATAACAACAATGATAAAAGAGACTTCGCTGCTTCTCGTAACTCGAATAAACCATCTTCTAACGAAATGTAAGATGATGAAAAGGAGATACGTATGTGTCGCTCTAGGTATCACTGCATATACGTAAGTACATTTTCGGCAACTCACCTACTAAACGGCCGTTCCCGTTTAGTGGGTACGGGTACAAACGGATACAGGTACGCCAGTTCCATACCTACAGAACGTTCAGTTTTATATGATTAGTACCGTATGTGCACACACTAAAAATGAAACCTTTACCTGAAAGGACAATGATTGAAGCATCTTCACATTTCTGGAGTGTGCCTCTTTATCTTCCCCAACGACAATACAAGGATGATGCATCAAAACAGGTCTTGCATCTTTGGGTGGCTTCTTTGCCAAAGGATCTGGTATGTTATTTGCTGAGTATGGAGATGGAGGCTGGGGTCTTTTGTATGGTATACTCAAGTACGTCAGTCTTTCTGTCAATCCGACTAAGATACCCCTGCAATAATGGCACACATACATGTGATCCATGTACATTGTACTAATCAGCTGTTAATATTAAGACATCATATCATGCTTTAGCAAACATATAAGCACATGCACAAAGAGGACATATTATGTGTATTAGTTATGTGCATTCCATCTAGGATTGCTTCATAATGATTGACATACTTTACTTGTACAGAGTGGAGAGTCCTGCAGCTGCTGACCATGGGCCTCATGACCTTGTGGAAACATTGGAAGCAGAAAAGTAAGTCCCATCACACATATATACAGACTCTATTGCACAATATGTGTTCAAGTGGTATTATAGCATAATATTGGTATATGTTCCCTTCCCCTTTCCCATGCACATTTAAGCAACCAATATCCTGCATGCATGCCTGATCTATAATAGGGTAGCGGAGCAATATCCCGGATACCTAATGGTTCAAAATAGGTAGCCTTGGATAGAGAGTGTATTGAATGACTGAATGAAGGCGCATTTGGATAGATCTTCTATTCATTCATTCCAACATATTCTGTACTTTGCAGAAATATCCTCTTTCTCTGCCGCCAAGTCACTCTATAATGTGACATCATTTTCTCTGTTCCTGGATAGATTTCTTGAAGTCAGACAGCAGTCTCGAAAGTATTTTAGAAGCTGCAAATCGCAACTTAAAAGGGGGGAAACGTTGCAAACATAATTAAACAGTCATAGTATACCCAGACAACGCTTTGAAGACCCTCTTGGTCAGTGTTACGAATGTTAACATGCGGAAGATGGTGCTGACATGTTGAATGATTCCAAAGGCTGATGCTACCTGCCCAAGAAACATTTTCCATCTACCACCATCATTGTGGCCTTGTTTGGATTGACCTTTCGTGTTTGCAGGTGCCATAATTTGCACATTCAGCAAAGCTACACAAGTCATTATTACTGTCCGACAATTGGTATGATAAAGTAGTTCAGATATTCCCCTGTAGCTAGCCTCCTTTTCTGGTGTAGGCTTTTAAGTACTATATAACTGATGCTGGTGATTTGATGTTAAAATCAGCGTTTACCGCAAATTAATTGGTCACTCTATGCCTATTTGGCAGGTCAAAGAAATATGCATATTTCTTACGTCGCCTCTTGCTGCAGTTTGTATTGCGCAATAAAATATGACCATTGCGTCATCTCCTCGATTAGCGTACAGAATACCAGCGCTCTTCGCAGGATGACTGCATTTATTTGAATCACGATAGTTCACGTTTCCACCAATTATGTTATAGCTTTGAAAACTTTTTTACCAAACATTCTTAAAACGTATCAGACTAATGGCATTGTCCAGGATATGACATACCTACCCTATATATAGCCTCTCTATTATAAACCTCTGAAATGTGAAAACCTCTGTACTAAGGACTCCATTCTGTGTCCCAGTGTGGTACTGAAGTGCATTGAATGACCTCTGAATTGAGGATACCTCTGTATTAAGGACGAAAATTAAGGTCTCAAAGTATCCTTAATGGAGAGATTCCAGTGTAAATAAAACTATACATATATACTCAGTATTATAGCTAAATATAGATTGCTGCAGTGCAAATTACATGCTGTTGGTATATCAAGCACATGTATGACCATAAAATTTTTAATTAAAAAGGGGGAAAAGATGGCTACACAAAACTCTTCATAGATACTGTGAAATTTACATAGAATAATAATCATATACATTCTCAATTCTAGTGACATAGTGATGAATTGTCCAGTGAGCAGTGATTCAAGTGGAAAGAATGATGGAAGTCCCATGAAGCGAAGTGTGGCACTATTCATGATGAAAACAAAAAATGAGTGCCAGCTGATACAATCAGCAATGAAGGACATCACCAATGCAACAGGAGAACTTTGCCAGGTGGTAGTTAGAAGAATGAAGCGATCAATGACAGAAATGGTTGAGCACATGGATCACGATAACAAACGGCCATTCTTGGACAAGTTGAATGACATTGCATGAGTTCAATCTCTTTGAAGGCCTTGACAGCGAGCACCTACAAGAAACAAATTACAGAGAGAAATTCGGATATATACATGGTCAGTAAGTAACTAACTCACAATGCATACATCTATATAGTACAGTGTAACCTCTCTAAACCGTGTATGTGTGTGTTCGTGTGTGTGTGTATGCGCTTGTGTGTGTGTGTGTGAGTGTGTGTGTGTGAGTGTGTGTGTGTGTGTGTGTTCGTGTGTGTTTATGTGCTTGTGTGTGTGTGTGTGTGTGTGTGTGTGTTCGTGTGTGTGTGTGTGTGTGTGTGTGTGTGTGTGTGTGTGTGTGTGTGTGTGTGTGTGTGTGTGTGAGGTGTGCGTGCGTGTTTATTTTGGTGTGTAATTAACTTATTAACATGTTTTGTAGCATTCTTTCTTCATTTAAGACAAACATCATTTGAATTCAAATCAGAAATGCTTTAGATTTCACTTGTGCATATATATTCACCCATGGTTGATTTGATAGGTGTCATATGTGACTCATATCATGTTAATGATATGAGTCACATATCAAATGTGCCTGTTATATGTCACCACCACACTGTCAACATTGCTGACATGTGGGTAGTTCATGCCAGTTGACATGTTTAAAGGCGTTGGTATGCCAGTGACTTTAAATGGAGCTTTAGTACTTTGAGTTTGGGTTATGCAAGGCTTGGATACCTGCTAAGAGAGACAATTTTAATCACAAATATGCTTAGCATGTACATACACACATATGTACCTAAATGTGTATGTACAAACTGTATACTTTTAGTGTGTCCCAGCTGTGTCATGCATACGTACATATATGTACAAACATACATACATTCGTTGTCACTTGTGTGTAATTATACCTGCATACGTACATACGTATGTACCCCTAGCAACAAAGACTGTTTGTGGTGTGTGCATTTTCAATTGTGTGTTGATGTTCCTAACAACAGAGGGGGAAGGGTTTCTGCATATCATGATATCAACTAACAGTGGGCATTCCTTCTGGGCCGATAGTTTGGGTATATTGTCCTTGTGCTTGTGTTCGGCTGATTCTGGAATCTGCAGAATACTTGCAGAAGCCGTAGTTGACGCTCCCAGCATCCCCTTCATCACACCCACGCTTATTGGAAGGTTTTTTGGCATTTATGCTCTTCCGATAAGCACATTCCACCTTGTGTGTTTCCTAGAGCTGGTACTTTAGAAGGGAAATTCATGTTCGCTTGTTGTGTGTTGACATCAATTTTGAGAATGTGTGTATGAACTGGTCTTTCTATGTGAATGTTCCAGTACATACCACACCGTGTGTGTGTGTGTGTGTGTGTGCGTGTGTGTGTGTGTGTGTGTGTGTGTGTGTGTGTGTTCGTGTGTGTGTGTTCATGTGTGTGGTGTGTGTGTGTTGTGTGTGTGTGTGTGTGTGTGTGTGTGTGTGAGTGTGTGTATTGTGTGTGTGTGTGTGTGTGTGTGTGTGTGTGTGTGTGTGTGTGTGTGTGTGTGTGTGTGTACATGTGTGTGTGTGTGTGAGTTTAATTGTTCAGATCTACCTTGCATGTGTATTTTCTACATGTTATTGACATGCAAATGTGTACACGTTATTTTGCATTTGTATGCCCTTTTAGTCGTGAACTAGCTTCCATGCACACACACATATGTACATAATAGTCATTCACCTATTCATCTGCCTGTGTCTGTGTTTCCTGTAGGCTGCAATGAGCTCATCACACGAAACATCAAGAGTGGAAAGAGTAGCACACGAAAAAAGGTTAGTACTCACTACTGAAGGGTAGAGGTAGATACGCTGAGGCTTCCAAGCTTGTTCATTGAAAACTGATAGTGTGTTTGCTCTTGGCCAAATTTCCGTTCAGTGGCTGCATGTACGGATATTCGGCCATCATCTTAAATGTCGTTTTTCTTGGCGGAACATTAATGGATCACAGTGGTAATGACCACATAAAGTACCTCAGCTGGATACTATTATAAATCAACCTATTTTGACATTTGTAGCATTCAAATCTACAGAGATACAGGTGGCCAAATTCATATACAGCCGAATTTCCATTATTTACTCTATATACCAACCCAATCTATAGACGTGATAGTCGCAATTATAATTGATATACAAAATAGAGTGTGTAAGATCCAAGATATCACCCAATATTATAATCACATGTGTGGGTGTGATTACACTAAATTAGTGTGGGTGGTAAGTACGGAATGATGTGTGGTTTCATGCACACTGAACCAGTCTGAGAATGATCAATTGAAAGATGATAATCAGCATGAATACACATACATCACCACCTGACTACATTTTCCTTGCATACAAACCTATTAATTGATTAGTGGTCTATTTAATTATAGTAAGGTTTCATCAGATTATAATTTACTTGAGAGCTGCAAAATATAGTCCCTCTTGGGCATCAGCACATTTAAAGTATCCAGTGTTTTCTTGCGGCACGACCAGAAGATCTTTGACCGTGAATCCTGAATATTCCAGAGCACTTCGGAGGTCATCCCCTGTCACGTAAACCAGAGGGTGCTTTGATGAAGAGCTCGAACTCGGATCTGGATTGTACCAACTTCCTCTTCCGCTGACGTAGCCGATAAAAATACCCCCGGGCTTGATGATTGAGTGAATATTATTAAACATCCAATTAAATTCTTCCATTGTTGAAGCGGCTACATTTAACACGCCAATGGTAGTCACCACGTCGAAACCGTTCTCCGGAACGTATTGGGGGTCAATAATGTCCTCCGTCTTTAAATTACACGGTATGATATTGGCCACTTTTCTTCGGATATCTTCCTCGCGCGATTCAGCCGGGATTTCAGCGGCGAGTCCTTCGTTTCGACTCAAAACGGCTGAGATGAATGGACGCCAGCTGAAGGCTTCTGGGGATTTATCTTTCCATAGCTTCACTTCTTCTCTGGCGGCTTCCTCGTAATCGGACAAGACTATGCTCGACACGTAAGGAGCCAGCCCTATCACTGAATTCAACGTAGGACCGTTTCCCAACTCCAAGGCTTTGGCGGATGCAGCGTCCAATAGGTCTTTACAATATTTTTTGTAGAACCCGTGGAAATACCCGAGAAGAGAAATATTCGAATCAAATCCTATTGATCCTTTTCGATACCGAAATGATAAGTAGTTCTTAGCGTCAGTCTTCGTCCAACTCATAATTTCAGTTCTTATTGGAATCTGGAAATTTTCAGGACTGGCAAACTTAGAGAGACTTTTGGAATTTCTAAATTGCTTGGATATTGTTCACAAAAATGTGTGCGTGCGTTTTGCTTTGTCTCTTATGGCTAATTATATAATTGCATGGGGTGAGCCTGAGCGAGCCCCACGTGCACACTAAGTTGGCTTTGCTCGCCTACGCTTCCGGTGTGGATATAATATATTAGAACATGGGCACGAGGGCATCCATTGCTAACGCTTTATACTGTTGCTAACGCTTTATACTGTTGCTAGCGCTTTATACATTATAAAATTGCTGTATAATAGTACTGTTTCTATGTTAACGGATGCTATAATGATGTCTTATACAATATATATATATATTATATATAATATATTATTATGTAATAGTATTATGTGTGTGGGTGTTTCAATATAGTATTTCGGCCCGAGCAATTCGGCCAACATTTTCAATGTTTTTCACGATCGTACAACTATTTCAAGGACGCAAAACTCTCTTCAAGACATCCAGGACGTCCAGAGAAAGACGAGGATGCCCTTTTCGAGACGATCGGGGCAAATTTTCAAACATGTTGACGTTTCCTTCTTTGGGGTGCCACACAATTTCGATCGTCTTCGAATTCAGGCACTGGCGAAATCCATCCCCTTCAAACCGTTCGACAACCACACAAAACATCCTTCTAGAACTAGAAAGACGCGGGGACGCTGGGGACATCTTCTGAAAGGCAGGAAACGACGGGGGGACCAGGGTCCTTCTTCGGCGAGTCGGGAGTTATATCTTACGTGTTAAAACATCTATCTTTCATTGTTTTGACCTTCCTGCATCCATTTCTTACATCAACAGGTAGCATGATCTGGATTTCTCACGACTGGCATCTTCTTGAAAATAGACTGATCAAATGCAATACTAAACATAATTATAATATACACATTATTATGCATGTTTATTCACTATTGAAGATGCATGAGTCCAGTTGTATGTCATTGTATAATATTAACATCAATTAATGTGCACAGGGCTGGACTTGGTCTAAAATTCACATGCAGGACATAAAATCAGTCTGTTAATGCTATGAGAAAGGAATGCATATCCCAATAAACCTAGCTTATATGCACATTTTGTATAATATAAATATAATTGTAATATACTTTTGTATTTACATTCCAATATACATGTAATACACCTTGTGGTGATCACTCAGGTAATTTCACATTCCGTTGCTGGTCCCTAAGAGTTGCTCAGTGTCCATGACAAACTCACCAACGCAATTTTGGATGCATAAACACCGTTCTGAGTGTGGTACGTACAGTCCTCGTGGTGACAAACAAAATCATGTCAAATTTTTGCTTGTCACCATGACATCTCCTGTGTGCACATGATGTATCATAGCACAAATACGGATGTATGGACACTCTCCTGGAACTAGTGCGTTCCTTCTGATAACAAAAACATACATTCCCTCAATGAACAAAAATTCTCCTTATTGTCAGATAATAATATACTTTTGTAGGTACATTTCAATTTACATGTAATATATACGCTTAGTGGTGATCACTCAGGTAATTTCACATTCCTTGCTGGTCGCCAAGGGCTGCCCAGTGTTAATGCCAAACTCACCGACACAATCTTGGATGCATACACATCGTCCTGAATGTGGTATAAGCCTCATGGTGACAAGCAAAAAATGTCACATTTTTGGCTTGTCACTGTGGCCTCTCCTGTGTGCCTATGATGCATCATAGCTTAAATACGGATGCACAGACATGTTCCTTGAACTAGTACTGTCCTTCCGATATCAAAAATGATACATTAAATTTTTGTTGCTGATCAATATTTCTCCCAGGTGTCCATAATATAGCACATATAATAGTGCATAATATATAATATATATTATAATCAAGCTTCAATCATGACATTTAAAATAATAACATTATACACTGGTTTTCAATGACTAATTGTTATAATGGTCATATTATTATATTCCTTAACTTATTTCTGCTAAACAACTACTTCAACAATATCATTATACAGATAAACACTTTTGACATGAATCATGTAGGTTTCCCCTTCTCCAGTTTATCGAGATGTAAAACAATGTTCAAATCTTCGGGATTTCCATCAAACTGGTCCACCTTGATGTCATGATTGGAGAACATCTTTCTGGCAGCTTCCATCATTTCTGCTTTCTCCTCCGATTCATTGAACTTGTCAGAAATGTACACAACCTTTTTGATGTGCGTTTCAATGATAACCTGCGCACAATATTTGGAGGGATAGTGTGTTGTGTAAAGAGTGAAGTTGCTGACATCCTCCTTGGTTCTGGAAAAAATGGCATTTCGAACTGCAAAGCACACTATGAGAAGTGTACATATTATGTGAGAGCCATGAGGTACATAATATCAACGATATATATAGAAATATGAATACATATGCCCACGCAGGCACACACATACACACACACACACACACACACACACACACACACACACACACACACACACACACACATACACACACACACACACAATTCATAACATACGTACATAAATAGACATGTACAGATGACTTTATATTTCTATATTCTAATCTGGTACTGTATATCAAATCATGAACATCCTTGCATTCAATCCTTACGTACTGTGTACCACTTACTGTATTATTATATCTACCACTCACCGTAATCATATTTGGCCTTTTTACCCCAAGGCAACCTTCCAGTACGTGGCATTGCATTGTACCCGATGCCTCCTATCATTCTTTCTCCTTTTTCTGTAACCCTACCCAGACAAGCTCCAACTTGTGTGCGTGGATCTGGACTCATTTCAGCTGCCATTAGGGCCACTTGCAGGAAGAACTTGTCATCTTCTGTGAATCTGGGGGAATTTGATTTTTGAAGATTGGCTGATGAAAATAATAATCTGATTGACACATTGATAGATTGAAGGCACATCATGAAAAAATGGTCTACTTTTATTGATTCAACACTGTGTGTACAAAATTAATACATCATGAGAGCAGGAAATGATGATTGTATAGTACAGAGGTACTTCAGAATCTGGACAAAATTAACAATTATACTTTATTAATTTATATACTTGCCTGTTTGTATATTTGACTGATGCAGAGAATGCTTTATCACATTTCAAATGAAATGGAGGTTTCACAGGTACAGTGCCAACTTCTTTACCAAACTGCTTGAACTTTGTATCATTGAGTATTCTTCTTGCTTCTTGTGGGTTGAACTTATCAATATTCCAGTCGCTGTAATACACCACCCTCTGTACTCCCATCTGTACTATGTACCGTGCACACATGTTACATGGGTGTAGTGTGGTGTATAGAGTGGCCCTGCGTGTGGAAATCTCATTTTTGGTTGTTCTCGTCAGAGCATCCATCTCAGCATGTAGCACTGCAGATATTGAATACAGTGAATTCTCATTAATCCGCCACTGTTATATCTACCAAACCTTTTAATCCGACACAGTTTCCCAGTACAAATATAATGCACAAGTACCAATGAATATCCAGTTAAACTGCCAAACTTGCTAATACACCATATTCTTTGAAAACGAATTGTGGCAGATTAACTGGAATTTACCGTAATATAACAGAAGGTACCTTTATGCAACACAATCTTACATGTATATACTGGCCTGGTCTGTATGACAATGGATGTCAACAACACCAATAAATTCTTGGAGATGAGTTCATATGGTCATGCAACAATCCCTAATTGTTATCAGCTCATAACCACACTCACCGTAGTCATGTTTGGTTTCTTTGTTCCATGAATAACTGTCGTCTTTGTCCGGCATGTGGTTGTAGCCAAAGGAGAGTACCTGTCCATCCTCACTCAGCACACAAGATCCAACCTTTCTTTTTGGATCGATCTTGTCGGCAGTCGTTGCCACAAGACAACTCAGTCCCATTCCAAAATCATCAATATCCCAGTAGTCAGGCCTCTCTGGTGAGAAAAAGGTTATCGTCCATAACATACCTCTACATTATGTCTCTAAACACATGTCTGTGTCAAAATTACAGTTATGAAAAAAATTGTGTAATATAAAATAATATTATTATGCCTATAGTTTGGCACATACAGGGATCTTGAAAGTATTATAGTGATTATAATACTTGTCAGAAGGATTCTGGATTTTGAAGATCTGGGTTAGCAATAAAATCAGCATAATGTGACCCCTCCCACTCCACGGGATTTGGCCCCTCCCACTCCATAATTCGTTCCCTCACTGCCCGATGTCTGGTGGACACACATCCTCTCAAACATGTACATCTACAGAATGTCTTTGAGGAGTATATACCGGTATTCACATACATACATTCTATGTACACATACGTACATGGAGGCACAGTGTACATTATAATGGATAAGATGATAATCTACATATGTGAGAGGTTATGGGCTTGCCTAGCCAGGCCATGTATGTATGCAGCCATTTTGTGCCTGATCAGGTGACTGTTTCCATAATGACATTCATAGCTCAATGTGAGTGTAGGTGTCAATGAAGTAGCAACAGTCCCACAATCACACAGTGTAGGGTTGTACACACATCCTCTATTGCATGTACAAATACGAAATGTTCGTAACAACAGTTTATGAGAAGTGCAATAATGTTAGTTCAGAATTTGCTGACAATGCTCAAACATTAGTAACATTAGCAATATCGTAAGTTGTAGTAGGATGTGGGTGTGTGTGGGTGTGATGTGTATGACATGCATACACATCATATGGAAGTGATTACTTGTATACAACACACACGTGATACATACACAACAGCAACAAACACATGTACACACACACACACACACACACACACACACACACACACACACACACAACACACACACACACACACACACAATTGCAATACATACACACAACACATACGTACACATGTGCACACACATGCAATACATACACACAACACATATGTACACATGTGCACACACATGCACACACACACACACACACACATGCACACAAACACACACACACACACACACACACACACACATACACATGCATGTACGCACACACATATGCAAATATACACACACACACACACACACACACATACGCGCGCACACACACACACACACACACACACACACACACAACACACTCACATACACACACACATGCGCACACATGCACACACACACGCACACGCACACACGCACACAACACACACACACGCGCGCGCGTACACACACACACACAACACACACATACACACACACACGCACACACATACGCACACACACACACAACACACACACACACACGCACGCACGCACACACAACACACACACACACACACACACACGTACACACAAACACACACACACACACACACACACACACACACACACACACACACACACACACACACACACACCAATCCCTTTGAACATTCTTCCTAATTGTTGATGAACATGTCTGAGTATTAAATTCAACTAACAGTATATACTCAGTATATCCTTCTACTGTACAATATACAATTGATATTAAATAGGACAACCTGTTCATATATCGGACACAGATTGACATGTCTCTTTATTCCTTCTTCACCAATGAATCAGCTATATACAGTACTGTGTGTACTGGGACAGACAACAACCTATAGAACACCACTCTCACTATAAACTTCAGGTACAGTATATACTAGAGTATATTAGTACTGTGAGTACTTGGTCAAACTTGTAAGGAGTACATACGTACAGTACAACTGGAGAAGGAGGCTGAATTGATCTTCAGTCCTATGAATCTCTGAACATACAGTATGTATTGTACTAACTGTAGTATTGTATGGTTGGGGAGGGGGACTCTCACCTCTTTCTTGTTGGTGCGGTTCAGGGTCAGTTCCTACTCTTTCAGCCATTCTGTGGTTTATGTCATTGAAACTGATTCTGTAACGGAGAATTCGCGAGTTTTAACGCCGTCGATTTCACTCCTATGCCACCTAGCTCCCCAACTATTATTGTTACACACGCACACACCAATTATGATAGTACTACACACCTGTTGGTACATACTGTACGCTATAAAAACATCACACCGTTCAATGGCTTCCGAAGCCATATACGTATGTATAATACATTCCTGCTGACTGTGCACATATTATGTATGTACATTATAGGACATATTTTTGTTGTCAATGTGTTTTTGAAACAAGAAGAGTGTGTGTACATGTTTAAACCACATTGGCTATGACAATAGATATGTAGGAGGTGATAGCTAATTAATGGTGATGTATGTAGGAATGTGATGATGGCTATGTACATGATGATAGGTGACGATGGAACAACATGATGATAGGTGACGATGGAACAACATGATGATAGGTGACGATAGAACAACATGATGATAGGTGACGATGGAACAACATGATGATAGGTGATAATCATCATGAGGTCAAGGTTCATGAGCTGATCGTGAGTGCACACACACACACATACACACACACAACATACGTACATACATACATAGTACAAACATAGTACAAGTGAGAGTCATCATTATTATTCAAATCAGCCATATACAGTGTACTCTCGTTAAACCGCCGCAATTCGTTTTAGCAATATTTGGCAGATTAACTAATTTCTTAAGTTTTGATCTTTGAAAGAAACGCCTCAGGAAACTTGGGTTTCCTGAGGTGTTTTTGACTCAATTTATGGGTTTCACGAATCTCGCAGTCGGCCTTTCGCTTAAGTACGTCACCAACTGTCCTCCTTGCGATCTGAAGGTTCCATGTCTTTGAAAAATGCTCTGAAATTTGCTCCTATGTTGATTTAGAGCGTTTTGCCTTGAACTCGCAAATCGATCTCCTTTTGCGTCACAGACAAATCGGTTCTTGCTCGCTTGGTAGCCATCTTCTTCTAGGAGTGGCGGATTATGTGTTACATAACATGTGAAATTAGAGGAAGTGATGTCACAAAATTGTGGCGGAGGCGGATTATCTGATTGGCGGATTACATCAATAATAAAACCATACAAATGAATTCATGCAGGCAATTGGCGGCGGATAAACGGGTTTGGCGGATAAAGCGGTGGCGGATTAACGAGAATTCACTGTATTATGATGCATTCTTGCTGACTTTGTATGTATGTATAATATGTGCATCAGGGTATTATTTGACTATGATATAACAGATATTATATATGTATGTGTTGTTCATGGTACAGGACAGTATTGGAAGAGGGACACCAGCCATAGACATGACAGGTGCAACTCCTGAGCCAGCACACCGGTTGGTAACAAGGCCATGCTGTTACATACGAGGATAAGGTACGTAGTACCACAATTACATACTATTCTAGGACAAACAACACAACTATACACTACATGTTATCTGCTGCATCACAATTACTGGGCATTAACAATAGGAAATGTCATTGAGTAATAAAAGTTATCTAATACCTTCACAACAAGGCCATGAGCCCTTGAGTTTCCATCACGGCAAATTAAACCAGCAAAACTCTTCCACATACTGAGACCTCGTTAGTGATGACATCTGTTGATCTCTTTAATCCATCATCTCATTATTTTTTTTGATTTGATATTATTAAGTAATGAATCATTGTATAATAATAATACATTATAATAATATGATGTACAGTACATACATTATGTTAAATTTACAATCATGTTAGATGTGTTGCAGAGTGATAGTTGATGCAAACCTAATCATAATTGTCTAGAGAATATAAAAACTGAAAAAGGAATATATTATTAAGAACAATAATAATAACAATAATAATAATAATATTGGATTTAATGCTTTGTTCTCATCTTCTAGGTGCTGCAATGATTTTTCGAAATTTTCAACAACCTGGTCAATGACATTGGGTTGGTATTCCTTCTCTCGAGCTGGACTATATTGCAAATCTTCTGGAGGCTGATACTGGTACAGCACCATTACGTTGCTTCCCTTGTAATATCTTATGATGTAGAGTTGAGCGCCTTCTTCCTCTTTGAACTCTTTGCCAACCATCCATTGATAGAGGAGCAATTGTAGGGCAAATGAACGGCTTGGGTTTTTACATTGCTCATCCTGGTCACTGTGTTTAGTGTACTTGAAATCAATGATGATGCTTGCTCTGCCAGGCCTTCGGATTATGCAGTCGGCTCGTCCAGTCACTCCATAGCATTTTAGTGGTTTTTCAACCATTTTTGGATTGATAGAGTCAGCTTCAGGTTCAATCGTCTTCACCAATCTCCACACCACCTCTCCAAATATGCTGTAGTCTTTATCCAAATTTGGCTGTACTTGATTATCCTTACACCATAGAAAATTTTTCTCATGCACAAGGTATCCTTCGATGAACATTTCCAGGCATTTTCCTGCATTCTTGGACGATTCATTTATAAATCTCTCCCCATATTCAGGTGGAATTTTAACAAAACTGCAAAACATGAATAAATTTTCCATTCCATACAAACCATCTGGTAGACCCTTAACTATGTCAGTAACCGTACGAGTTCCAACTGGTCTCAATTGGTCTTCTGTTGTAAGAAAAGACATTATAATAATAGTGAATATCACAATACATTGTAACATCTAGGTTGAGTTGTTAGTGGACAGGTACACTACAATTACTACTGGTCCCTCCCTCTAATAGGTATGGTTCCTCCTACTTCAAAATATCAACACTACACAGAGCGTTTATGGTATAATATAATGTAGCATCTGTGGCAGCGTAGCATGTAGTGGGTGTATAGATAACATCATGAGCTACTGTATGGCCGGAAACATTGGGGGGGGGGGATTTATTTTGGCGCATTGGCGATTTTTGAATCTCCCACCAAATTAATATTATCTGCCAAATTTCGGCTCAGAAACGCATAGCCAAGCTTATGATGTGATCGTTTCTCCACCAAAATAAAAATTGCCAAAGGTTATATTAGCCCCAAATGACCAAAATTTAATATAATATTCTCCTTGCCAACATTTCCGGCTACATGGTATATATGAGCGATCATCCAAACACTCTTCTGGGTATTTACCAAAGGTTTATAAGCAGTACTATATTGTTAGTGCTGTAACAATATAGGTTGGAAAACATGGAGGCAGGGTACCACAAGTAGATTCATGGTGTGTGGGGTCTGGGCTTGCCTAGCCAGAACTTATATACACATGCTTAATTTGTGTCTAATCAGGTGACGTACTGCATGCATTTATAATGACATTCATAGCTCAATATGTGAGTCAGTGTCAATGAAGTAACAACAGGGGTGCAGTCCCACAACCACATCATGTAGGGTTGTATGCATATTATTGCATATCATAATACTGTTCAGTACACACACCCTCACAAGGAGGTATTTTGACCATATTTTGTAGGTTTGGAAAGTGTGGTGCTATATAGTACCGTATAACCAGAAATATTGGCGGAAAGACTATTTGGCGGTTTGTCGAATTTTAGGGTATTGACGTTTTTTATTTTGGCAGATTGCAAGCCCAGGTTATAATCATAGGCGTAGGAACCAGGGGTGCTGGGGGTGCTATAGCACCCCCACATTTTAAAGTTGTAGTTTAAAAAAGGAGAAAGGCTTAACTAAAAAGCCTCAGGCTCAGCTCGAGTTGATTTCTTTTTTTTCTAAATCAAAGAACCACATTCCACAACAGTAACAATATATTCTCTAATATCTGCTGCTAATAATTACCTTCTCAACTTGACAAGAGACCAAAGGAAGCAAAAAAATTAAAAAACGAAATTATTGGCACTGGTAGATGCCATTTTAGTTATGAAGTCATGTGATTAGGTGCCATGATTTTAAGTTTAAATGGCTGCCAAACGTTCTAATGTTAGTCGCCAGAGTTTGTTGAATTAATTTTGTTGCAAAGAAAGTGAATACAGACAGGCTGAATCATATCTTATTACTTAACACCTACAAATCTAGATTAGATGATTTGAATCTATGCGAAATAGCTTCTTCATTCATTTCTGTCAATGAAAGAAAACAACACTATTTTGGTAGTATGAAATAACTAATGATTTGTTTTTCATTTGTGTGAATGATTTGTACATACAAATGCATATCTGTATATTGTAAGCTGAATTATTGTTCATGATTATGCATATATCTACAGTTACTACTAGTACTGTGTGCACGTGTCAAAGTTATGTACGGCCAACATACTACATGTATATATAATGTGCATGTGGTCACATGTTCCAGCACCCCCACTACAAAATTGCTTCCTACACCTATGATAATTATATTCATAGCCACAGTTACTGTGTTACCCAATATAAAAACTTTAACGCTTGAAATGACTTTCGAAAATGAAGTTTTCAATCGACAGCTGTATTCTGTTCCTTTATCTTGAAGTACCAATACATCGCCATGATTATGTGAGCCACACACACAGACATGCAACATCGGGATTACGTTACTTTATTGTGACGTAATCCTGACGTTTGGCACGGGTGCTATTATTTTGGCAGATATTATGTTGGCGGTAGTCGGTCAAAACCGCCAAACTGCCAAAATAAAATGACCGCCAATATCTCCGGTTATACAGTATTATGACTGGAATTTGAGCTCATAGCACCAAACATTCTACCAAGAAGATCTGTACTTCTTTTCAGAGGTACTTACTGTCAGTAGTGGTTGACATAGTGTACATGAGCTAGGGACTGAGTGAAATATGTGGATCAACCAGGAGATTGTACTAACCAGGGTACTTACTAAGAATACATGCGTACTTAAAACACACTGCATACAGTATTACAAACTGTACACCACATCACACAGTAGATTGTTCCACCACCCACTGCAATGCATGCTCACTAACCTGAGGTGTTCATAGGAATGTCCTGACAGAGTCCAATCAAGAAACAAATGACAACCACTGAGATAACAATCCACATTAAGAATTGGCCGAGAACTTCATCACTCGGCAGGAAGGACCTCTTGTGAACTGAAGAAGATGGATGGTCTGATTAATACTAGGTACAACATGCCATGGATGTATTGTGTGTATAAGTATGGTGTGGATACACATGATGCACATGAACACACACGTATGCACACAAGCACACACACACACACACACACACACACACACACACACACACACACACACACACACACACACACACACACACACACACACACACACACACACACACACACACACACACACACACACACACACACACACACACACACACACCTGTCCCATAATGTTGGATGAGCAGATAGACAAAGAGATAGCCAAGTACAGCTATCACTACAGCCAGTGCAGTGGGGCACAGCCACTCAGTAATATTGGGGAGGACAACACGCCTGAAGGCTGGGATGAACAAGTAGAGAATATCATGATATGTGAAGTATATAGTATGAAGTATGAGTGATATGTAAAGCACACATAATATAGGTAATAATACATAAATGTGCACTGTGTATGGTTGGTGAGTGTTGCGTGGAGGAATGTTACATCAGTGATGAATAAAGACATGGAGGAGAAACCCAAACTGAGGATACTCAAAGAGATTGCTGACCTGAAGCTGGAATCGAGATGTGCATTAGTGAAAAAGAAAAGAGAGAGGTCGATGTTGATGAAGCTGAGAGGAGGAACAGCGGCATTCCAGGTTGAGGTTGGGAGATGGAGAGGGGTGAAAAGAGAGGAGAGAATATGTAAAGAGTGTCAGAGTGGGGAGATAGAAGATGTTTGCCACTGGCTGCTGCAATGTCCTGCCTGGGACCACATCAGACAGCCGCTGTTTACAGCACAAGCATTGAAAGACCTACCCGAAGGGCAACTCTGGAGCAACGGACGGCAGTTATTCTATCTATTGCTTGTTCAAACAACTGTATTAGACGATGTATTAGCTCTATGTGGTATGCCCGTTTCGAGATGTAATGTTCACAACCTATTTCTTATTAATAATATTATTATATTTATTGTTTCTTATGTATGATAACCCAATTGCCATTGTATCTTGTGTAGTGCTACATTGGACCTATCCGTGTCCTAGCACCTTATGGTGTGGTGCACTTTAATAATATTGATTGATTGATTGATTGATTGATATACCGGATGCTGTACAGCCAGCCAATTTTATGCCATTATGTAAGATGTACTCGTACATGTCAAATCGCCATTAAAGTAAACATAAGCGCTGTAATAAAACTGTAAAAAGATATGAGCTATTGTGAGGGAACCTTATAGTGTAGGGAACCCCATCTTCCTAGATTTGCTCAGGGGAGAAAAAAATCGTTATTCAAATCGAAGAACATGATTGAAGAGACGTCTCCGATCTCATACTAATAGAATCATCTACATTATAACCATAATTAGTAGCAACAATAACAAATACTGTACACCACCAACAAAATGTGATGTAGGATTATATAACACTCAAGGCCCAGGTAAGTAAACACTAATTACACACTCTGAGACCCAGCAGGTCCTAATTCACTCTTCAGTGATAGTAATACTGACTTGCTTGAGATTCCTGGTTGATGTCAACCATTGTACAAGTCCTAGCAAACCTGTGTCATCCATGTACAGCCGGTCATGAGGTGGCTGATTGTCTGCACATGCAGTTCTAGAAAAATGGTGTCATGAACGCTAGAACAACACCGAGAGTTCAGTTATCCATTTGGCCAACTATAACCAGGGATTGTCAAGGTTATGTTGGAGGACTGCACTAGGTAGATGAGGAGAAAGGGGGGTCTGACTGGGTCACTAGAGTAATGTGGGTAAGGTTCAAAGAAAAAGACATCGGAGCAATAAATGTGATCTTTAGCTGCAGGTGTTGCCTTCCTGAGACCATCAATCCATCCTCTGTGCCAAAGGTTGCATATGTTCTCATTGACCTTCTTACTTGAGGCAATTCTATAAACCTACAAATGAACGAGACAGAATTACAGAGAGTACACTAACTGATGTGCTTGTTGTGTTTACATGTGTACCCTCACATGAAAGAATACATACGTATGTGTACTGTACACAATCACTTCACACATACACAACACACATGGATAGTCACATACGCACACGCATACAAAACACGCACGTGTGCATCATAAATGTAATATGGAGGGGTGTGTTATAGGCTTACATCTAAATAACGATGTTTTGAAGGCTAGAAAATTCGGACCCATCGACGCGATTGCCCAAGTTCGGTAGTCAAGAAGGGGAAATCCCCGAGTACCAGCGACTCTATATAAAAATGGCCGCCAAACGAAGGAAGATCCAGGAATCGGAGGAAGATTCTTATTCCGAGGAGAAGGAGGACTCAGATAGCGACGACGAAGACGAGGTCTTCTCTTATACAGGGTCTTACAACGCGCTGGGTAATCCGCACGGTCGTGGTACGATGACTTGGATTCGCAGCAAGAATAGATTCGAAGGACATTTCACCAATGGAACACGGGAAGGGAAGGGCTGCTTCTACTTCGCAGACGGGAGTTCACTCTCCGGATATTTCAAAAACGGAAATTTGGACGGCATTGGTCTGTACACGTATCCGGACGGCAGTTTCCTAAAAGGTACGTACGTAAACGGAGATCTGAATGGTTTCTGCGAGGAATATGACGCCGAACATCGTCTGAAGTTCGAAGGAAATTACCAGAACGGCGTAAGGTGTGGTTTCATAAAGACCTATGATGAATTTGGAGGTTCGGTGGTGGGCACTGTGGATGACAGTGGTGCTCTCACAGGTGATGACTGCATTGCGTATGTGTACCCAGATGGTGTTACTGCCCTGGTTGGTACATTCAGTAATGGGGAGATGGTGTCCGCTCGACCGATTCATCTGAAACACTCAGTTAAGGATTGCTTACCTGACCATGATGTCATTGGGGAATCCCCGTGCATAACTGTTGGGTTTGATGAATCAACACCCAAGGTGATCTCAACATCACCTCTTGTTCCAGATTCCTACGAACAAGAGAGAGTCTACGTTGCTCCTTCTCTCATCCTAGGCGCAGGAGAAGGACTGTTTGCAAAGCGGAGTTTCCCTTCGGGTGAAATAGTCTCCTTCTACAACGGCATCAGGATCACACATGCAGAGGTGGACACTAGAGATTGGTCAGTTAACAATAACACGCTAAGTCTGGACGAATCCACTGTGATCGATGTACCAGAGGAATACTCTTCTACAGAAGCTTATTGTGCCTCACTCGGGCACAAAGCTAATCACTCCTTCAATCCAAATTGTGAATATACTCCTTTTTATCATCCTCGATTTGGCTACATCAAGTGTATACGGACTCTATGTTGCATGAATGAGGGGGAGGAGCTTACTTGTAACTATGGTTACAATCATAAAATTCCTACTACAGATACGAACGATGTACCAAAATGGTATTTCTGTAAAAGCAATCAAATTATCGCTAATTCCATCCACAGGGCGATTACAAAGTGATTAATATGTTATTGTTAATTGTCTTAACTATTTAGTCATTTTTCATAGCCTTGTGATGTGAGTATAATTATTTCATGGGTTCTGTGTACACATTATATAAATCAGTATGTGTATTTTCATAATGTGATTAATTGTTCGTTCTCTTATAATATTAATTTCTTACATCAACCAGTAGCACGACCTAGACCTTCCCACATCCATTTCTTACATCAACAGGTAGCACGACCTAGACCTTCCCACATCCATTTCTTACATCAACAGGTAGCACGACCTAGACCTTCCCACATCCATTTCTTACATCAACAGGTAGCACGACCTAGACCTTCCCACATCAATTTCTTACATCAACAGGTAGCACGACCTAGACCTTCCTGCATCCATTTCTTATGTCAACCAGTAGCATGATCTGAATTTCTCATGACTGGCAACTCCACAGCAATAGACTGATCAAATGTAATACTAAAAACAGTTATATGTAAATACATGTGTATACACTATTGAAGATGAATGAGTATACTATACATTATGTAAACAGTAATAACTATATTACACTGTAAAAACAGCTAGTGGTGTAAATATTCCACCATTGTTGCTGGATTTGATGACTTTTATGTATCACCACGTGCACATGTTCAAACATTGACATGGTTGCTGTTGGGGACAATACACAATGAATATGTAGGGTACGTAGCAACAGTGTACATATTATTTTGTATGAGTGTGGGAGGGAGGTGGTCTACATATGTAGCAACAGTGTACATCTTTTGTGAGTGTGGGAGGGGGAGGTGGTTTGCTGGTGTTTGCCTGCTCTACATATGTACATATACAAACATACATACACCACCCCTACCACCCAAGGCTCCACAAAGTACACTGTCCACCACAGCATACACCTGTCTACCATATCATTTACACAGGTACATGATTGATGTTTGAGGTGTGGAGGAGTGTGCAAGCATCAATAACATACCGGATGGAAATGATATCATGGTAGACAGGTTTATGTTGTGGTGGACAGTGTGCATAATTTGTGTGTACATGTGGAGGGGGGGTGATGTTTTTGCTTGCATATGTACATGCACATGATACATCATCCAGGTAAAATAACGGTGTTTTAAAGTAACAATAGCCCCTTTTACACTAGAGAAATCTTAAAGCGATTCCGTTAAATCGCTTCTGTAACTGGTTTAACTAAACCGACTTGGCGCGTTTACACCTATTACTAATAACTGGTTTAGAAAGCGATTAGCGCTTCGACGAATGTAAACGCTGAAGCGATTTAAATCGGTTTCCGCGAAGTTTCTGCTAAATACTGGAGTTTAAGATTGAAATAACCGATAATACCCACATTTTGCAGGGCTGTCAAGTTGATAATATTAAAATGAGTGAGATATCACTCAGCAGTCCACATTACAGATTTAATAGGGTATATCACATTCAACATTGCATGTGCACATGTACATTTATGCAAGTAATCAAAAGAATTAAGTAATCAAATGCAAAGTCCCATAGCAAAAACACGAGCAATCACAAGTTAAACATGTGTTAGGTAGAAGCACGTGACGCGTGACATCACTGAGCTGGTTGTGCAACCATAGACTAAATGAGACGAACGTAAACGTTAAAAGTGGAGTCGTTCAGACTGAGTAGCTGATCAGAGCTAGATCAGATCCCTAAGGACTAAAGGCTGCTAAAATTGGGAAATCTATTTTGTGCCTTTTATCTTATTATTATAATCAATTACTCCATCTGTAACTAAAGGGTGTTTGGCAGCTAATGCGTGAGACGTTATTCTGTTTGCGTGTGAGAGTGAGAAATCTTCCCAATGCGTGTGTCACACGCCTAATGCGTGTGACTTGACAGCCCTGCATTTTGTTTTTTTCTCCTTAATGTCAGCAGTTATTCTTCGTAAATGAAGGGTTAGCAAACAACTGAATACATTTTATGTTGATATTTTAAGGCAGGAAAGGATTATATCTGTTTTAAGCTTCAAAAAGTTCATTTTCGCTGTCATACGTACGGATACGACTTTTAATGAGCCTAACATGACGGATAGAAGATTATAAAGCGCAATAAGATACCAAAATACTCCGATTATCTGCTTTTAAAGCGATATAACCTACGAAAATCGTTTACACTCGAAGCGCTTCATTTTAAACCGACTTCGAACCGACTTCAAACCACCTCCGTAGGTGGTTTACTTAAATCGATTTCGTAATCGGTTTAACGCGTTTACACACTCGCGAGTTAAAGCGATTTAGTTTAAAGCGCTTCACGAACCGCTTTAAAGCTCTAGTGTAAAAGGGGCTAATGACTAAATTAAATGATGATCTATATTAAGTTACAATTAAGTAGACAGTTTAAATCCACCTTTAAATTTATTGTCATCAGAGTTTACATCTGCCCATGCACTTAAAGACCAAATATTCCAAGTTATACCACTTCACCCAACTATGTACTAGGTTAATACGCGACACAAAAGTTAATAATGGATCTGTGTGTACAATCATTTACAACTGTTCATTGGTGGTCATATTGTTGGTCCAAATCAATATCCTCTTCATCCGATAATAGGCACTCATTGGTAGCAGCCATGCATGTTTATCAGGCCATGTACAGTAATAGCAACCCCTCACGATCATGCACACCCCCAGTGCAGTTTTCTCTCATGGGTGTCTTTTCAATATACCATTAAATCAATTACCTTGCAGTTTGTGTTTTCATTTTCACTTTCACTCTCTCTCTCTCTCTCTCTCTCTCTCTCTCTCTCTCTCTCTCTCTCTCTCTCTCTCTCTCTCTCTCTCTCTCTCTCTCTCTCTCTCTCTCTCTCTCTCTCTCTCTCTCTCTCTCTCTCTCTCTCTCTCTCTCTCTCTCTCTCTCTCTCTCTCTCTCTCTCTCTCTCTCTCTCTCTCTCTCTCTCTCTCTCTCTCTCTCTCTCTCTCTCTCTCTCTCTCTCTCTCTCTCTCTCTCTCTCTCTCTCTCTCTCTCTCTCTCTCTCTCTCTCTCTCTCTCTCTCTCTCTCTCTCTCTCTCTCTCTCTCTCTCTCTCTCTCTCTCTCTCTCTCTCTCTCTCTCTCTCTCTCTCTCTCTCTCTCTCTCTCTCTCTCTCTCTCTCTCTCTCTCTCTCTCTCTCTCTCTCTCTCTCTCTCTCTCTCTCTCTCTCTCTCTCTCTCTCTCTCTCTCTCTCTCTCTCTCTCTCTCTCTCTCTCTCTCTCTCTCTCTCTCTCTCCCTCCCTCCCTCCCTCCCTCCCTCCCTCTCTCTCTCTCTCTTTTTTTTTTTTTTTTTTTTTTTTTTTTTTTTTTTTAACGTTCACCTTTATTAAATTTGAGCAACAGCACGACATACATATAGATGTATGTACAATGATCAGTCACAAATCCGAATAACAATGAAACAGGTGTCCAGGGCAACATCTAATGTCATAGTATTAGAATAAATACTGCACATTAACAGATGAAGTCCTACATAGTTAAGTGTATTACATGCAATAAATTGACAAAAAGGGGAAGAAAAAAAAAACAATAGTTAGCTAGTGGCGGGCTCTCTCCAATTACGTTTGCACCAGATTCGGTAGGATTCCAGGAGGCACTTGCGTACCACATCCTTCTCCAGGGAATGTTGTTCTGTGTGCTTTGCAGGGAAAGCTGCAAATAGAGCATCAAAACTGGTTGTGTTGATAAAGCCTCGCGATCCAACTTCAACTGTAATAAGGCTGGCTTTGTAGCCAGCCTTACTGCATGAGTCCCGGAGCTCAGAATATCTCCCTGTCTTCCTGGATGCTGCTGCATTGAAACAGAGTTCAAATGGTACAGTGAGTTCGATTATCGTGACTGCGTACTGGTCCCATACGCAGGGCGGCTGTCAGTACAGGCAATCTCTTGTGGAAAATTGTATTTGTGGTTTGGTAGGTCAGCAGTGATGTTCTTGGATGGTGGCAGCACATTCTTTATAAACATGTAGATTGACTCCAGGATCTTGTCGTGTCGGTCATTGTACCTCCTCAAGTTTAGAGCACGAGGACAAGCATTCAGTACATGTAGCAGAGTTTGCTGTTGACCACAGAGGTTGCACGAGGGTGTCGGAATCTTCTTCCACAGGTACAGGTTCGAGTTATGAGGCAATGTGTCAGTAAGAGCGTTGAGGGCAAAGCTCAGGACACTTTCAGGGAGGCTAGTGATGGTGTCAGACCAGATGTGAGGAGCCCTACTGTTGTCGTGTAGGGGCCTGTTTTGCTTGGCTAAGCTGGTGCTGTGGGTGAGGCGTGCAGAGGTATCATCATCTTCCACAATGGCTTTAACTTGTTGGCTGAGCTTCCGTCTGCTCACCCCTGGGTCTGCCTGCATTGCAGTTATCACAGTCTGGTAGGGCTTGAAACGTGGTCTCACTTGGATGGCTTCCTTCCTTGTCTCTTGACTGGCAATTGCTCTCACCACTGGGTCACGAGAACATGTGTACATGGCTGCCTTGCTAACATGGAGCTTCTTGAATATGGTCACCAAGGAAGGCAGTTCCAGGCCACCCTTGTTCTTGGGGAGGTAAATGCAGCCTGTGTCAGCAGGTTTTGCAAGTCCTGACCATTTTTTCAAAAATTTCGTAGCAATGGACTGTAGGGTGGTCTGTAACCAAGTTATGGGGAAGGAGTGGACGGATAGGTCCCAAGTTAGGCGGGGACAGACAGCAAGCTTGTATAGGAGGAGCTTCTGCTGCCTGGAGAGCAGTGTGGCGTCCACTTTTTCCAATAACCTGGTCAGCTTCTTGCAAAGGTCGTCCTTTGCGCGGTGGTCTGTACCATTGATGTTGACTGGGGCGCCAAGGAAGGTGAAGGTGCTATCCCCAATGTATGGGATGGCTTGTCCATTCAGCACTAGCTTGGGGTCATAGGGTTTGCCAGTGGAGGCTTGTATAGCTAGGCACACACACTTGGGGACGTTGGCTTTCATTCCGGACCAGGTCAACCAGGCCTCAGTGGTGGAGAGGAGAGTCCGAAAAGAGGATGGACCGTTAGACAGCAGAGAGGTGTCATCTGCATACTGCAGCAAGTTAGAGCGAGTGGAAGTAGCATCCAACTTGTAGCCGAGTGCTGAGTGCTGCTTGGTGATGGTGTCCACAAGGGTATTCATCTCTCT
The DNA here is from genome assembly GCA_964020155.1 of Chondrilla cf. caribensis. Classification (NCBI taxonomy): domain Eukaryota; kingdom Metazoa; phylum Porifera; class Demospongiae; order Chondrillida; family Chondrillidae; genus Chondrilla; species Chondrilla cf. caribensis. The sequence goes on along the minus strand of OZ026546.1, from coordinate 726,052 downwards.
CTCTCTCTCTCTCTCTCTCTCTCTCTCTCTCTCTCTCTCTCTCTCTCTCTCTCTCTGCAGTTGAAATCTATGTTTGCCCCCAATAAATACTGTAGTACCATAGCAGAGGATGGCTGTGCAACACGCACTCCTCCATGCACTATACCTTTATGTATAGTCAAGATGTATGTGTGTCTGCCTAGGGAATGTAAGGTGATACGATACGATACCACTTCCTACACCCCAGAATGCTAGGATTTTGCATTCATTTTCAATGTTTACACTGACCATAGCAGAGCATGGCAGTGCAACACATACTCCTCCATGCACTATACCTTTGTGTATAGTCAAGATAATATAGAGTATCAGATATCTGTGTATATAAAGATTAGGAGTGTACCAGATACATACAAGAAGAATATATAGTAGTACTGAACAGTTCAACTATGTACATGCATTAGTTGAATTACACACAATTTCATGCAATAAATCCTGAGAATGTACAACATAAAGATATAAGATTATGGTCCTGATTGTCCTTGCAGTCAAGACACAGTATAGCTGAGCCAGGGTGGTAGTTGAAGACCACAAACATGTATGCCAACCAATATTTTGAATTACACGTCTTCCAATATAATATTATATATATATATATCCCAAATACAACCAGTATTGAGCAATGATAATCCATTGAATTAATAATTACTGTAATATCATGTACTACCAATGTACAGAATTCATAATAACATTATAATAATATCAAATTCATCACTACAAGAAATTAATATCTAGAAAGGACCTACATACACATTCAAACTATGGGTAAGCTACAGAAAAATTTGGTACCGAATAAACTACACTAATTATAGATGCAGTACATGATGTTATCAATGGAATATTGAACACTAGTTCAAGTCTTGGTGCTCATCTCAATTCCAATAAGCTGCACATCAACTCCCTTGCCATAACCTTTCACACGGATACACCAGAGAATCCAAATAATCGTCATAACGATGACAGCCACCAGAAGAATCACGGTGGTGATTAAGAATACAACGAAAAGAGGGAGGTATACCTCCTGTTCTGGGTTATCTGTTGTTAGAGGACCGGTAGCTGGAACTGTGCCAATTGGGAAGTTGCCACATGTGGGTATAGTGCTTGGTGCTTGAGCAATGTTGTCTACGTCCTCGGCTATGACCATCACCATGCCTCCAAGCTGGTGTAACTCTACGTGACAATGGAGGAACCACCATCCCGGATTGTTAGCTTCATATCTCACAACAACATAAGCACCAGATGGAATGACAACTGTGTCTTTGAGGGGAGCAAAGTTGTTGGAGATGTTGACTTTATCTGGGAGCTTTCCATCAGCCCAGTTGACCTCACTGTTGCACAGTTGATCGGGATAATCGCATGTGATGTCCTCGTGAGAGCAGGTGGCATTGGGAAGATTGCTGGCACAGTCCCCGTATCCGATATATAACACACGAAAGTAGTGTCCATGGAAATGAATAACATGTGCTTCCGTGCCACTTATTTGGCTGTTTGGAGAGAACAGGTTCATGAATACCATCTCCACTGTTTCTGTGTTGGGTGTATATGTGTGAGTACAAACCCTTCCTGGAGGGTTTGCTTTCTGTGTGTACTCACAGAAGTCAGCCATATTTCCAGGCCTATTGAGATCTTCCCATTGTGTGACTGGGGGACTTGGAGGGAAAGTAAAATGCCTGCCATTTACTGATGGACCACCCAAAACTGGCTCAAAACCAAAATTGAGAAAAACTGATTCACTGACATCATTGTTGGGGACGGCTATTGGCCTTCTCAGCTGGAAGGAGTCCACATTAACACATGTGATGTTGTAGCCTGGTGGGTAGTTGCGGAATGGACAATTGAGCGCTATACAAGAGTTATCGGAGTAGCAGTCACGATCCACTGTCGGGTCGTAGTCGATGTCTGGAGGCCATGTTGTTAGGTCTGTTGCATCACTGTACTTGACTATTGCGTAACTTCGATGTCCCCGAAGACATTGAATTCCTCTGTTCTGAAGGCTCTCAGCTGTGTCCAATGTCTCCAAAATCAACCAGTAATGACCATCCGGATCCGAGTTTACTGTTGCATTCAACAAGAAGTCATATCTTTCTGCTGAGTGCACGTTGATGAAATCGACTTCTTCTGGATTTGATCTCGTTGGTACACCGTCAGTAGCCAGCATCACCAGCTTGTGTCCTTGTACTGATAGACGAAATGAATAAGCATCCGGAGTGCCGACAACTCGAAATCGATACGCTTTCCCTCTTTCCACTTCAAAGAAGGTCAGTGGTACGTTATCCACCGGCATACAGCTGGCATTGTTCTGAGGTTGAAAGAACCATCCCGCTGTGCTGACCAACCCGGAAAGGAACGGAAATGGAGCTGTGCCAGTTCCACTTGACATCTGACCCTCTTCATACTTTGATGTGCTCCCCTTTACTGGATCATCTATCCCGGTACCACTAATAACGATATCGAATAGATGAGTGGAAGGTACATGTTGATAGTCAATGACGGTGAATGCGTGCTGTCCTGGTAAATCTTCAAAATCGCCTGGGTTAACATCTGTACCTTCAAATTCATCCGTACTAGTGACTACTACTGCTCCAAAGAGTCCATCTGTCCTTGTGGCTCCACTATGAGAGTGATACCAGTGTGTACCCACCTCCTTCAAAGTGAAGGTGTATGTAAAGTTCGTGTAGGGGAGTATAGGGCACTGTTATCAGGGGCACCCCATCCATCCATGGAGTCCCCCTTTGGTGTAGTCCATGCCAGTGTATTGAGATCGACTCACTCAATAAGCTATTTATTACAGTCACTTTCAGTTCCTGTCCCAATCGCGTCACTATGGTTGGTCCAGGCATTCGATTGTTCACTGCTAACACAGAACGCTTTGTGCCATCACCAGTGATAGGCCATAAGAATTCCTCGTACACATCGGGGTAGGCATTATCATATTGCAGAGCAAACGATCCATTTGGATTAACCTTAGCCGCGTACCCAACAATGTATCTCCATCCTCCAGCATACTCCTCCGTCTGGGAGGAATTGTAAGGATACAAGGTCATGGTGAGCATGGAGGACACATTGAGTGTGAGTTCACAGGGAGTGTTGGGATCCATGGGGCACTCCAGAGATTCTGGTGCCTTCACAATTCTGGCTGTCACCGGTTGTGTGGAACCTCCAGGAATGTAGGTGATTGTGTTCCAGGAATCCAACTGACCAAGGGCAATACCAAAAAAAGCCAGTGCAACAAAGACTATCATCTCCATTGCTATTAGCAGCCTGAGCTTGATTGGTTTACTTAGACCTATATTGTAGTTAATTGACTCAAGGTGACCATAATATACCCTCCCTCCCCACCACCACCACCACAAATATGCTTACTATGTATTTTCAGTACACATCACGGGAAAACTAATCAGGGAAGACTGATATCAAATGTCTTCTTATTTACAGACATCCGCCCATAAGAATGTCATTATTATTCTTACATTCACAGTTTTCCAGGAACACTCTCCAGCCGTGAGGAAATCCTTGTTCCTCATAATTAATGATATTCATATACTAGATTTTAATGATATTCAGACACCCTGGGTTTGAGTCCCGTGGTTGCCAGTTTTCCAATTTTCTTCTTTCTTCCCCAGGAGGTTGATTTCCAACGAAACTTCTATAATGAATAGGACTAATTATCCACACTATGAATATTATTATATTCAATTTCTTACCATGAAAATACATGTACATAATATAATACAACCACATCTACTGTGTTATTGTCAGGGTTTGTCAGTTGGCCATGAGGAATAAGGAAAGCCATTTCTTAGCAGCTGGAGAGTGAAATCATCATCATTCATCAACATACAGTAATATGATAGAAGTATACGCTCTGTACACAATGCATCCTCTTCAGACCCTTATGTGTGTAGTGTATTCAATCAAATTGCACATTGTTAGGTTGAATTTGTGTCATTGTGTGTGTGTGCATGCGTGTGTGTGTGTGTGTGCGTGTGTGCGCGCGCGTGTGTCTGTGTGTGTGTGTGTGTACGTGTGTGTGTGTGTGTGTGTGTGTGTGTGTGTGTGTGCATGCGTGTATGTGTGTGTGCGTGTGTGTGTGCGTGTGCGTGTGTGTGTGTGTGTGCGTGTGTGTGCGTGTGCTCCCAGTTCACGATCAGGCATGGACACCAGTAACCGTAGCAGTGAGAATAAGTTCGAGTTGCAATTATAAGGGTCTATGTATTAAGTGTCTATGATAATACACATTCATTGAACGCCAACACTTCGTATACATCAGAAATAGATAACAATGCGAATTAGGACAAATCTATAGACATGTTCAATGAGCAGTTACGTATAGCTGTTTAATCCAAAACATGCTAGGATCCCAGGTGTACAGTGGAATGGTGACAGTAACTGTAGCTCCACTTTGATCCCCCTCAGTCTTGTACAATAGGAAATATTCAAACAACGTTATTCGTCCTTATCATAGCTGTTGATACTGCAAGTACCACATTCAATACACGGAGGACACCCTAGTGCCAGCCTACACAGTCTGTTATTCACCCCAGTGATCAATGTAACTGCTCATCGAACATGTCTATACAAGGACAGTTGGGACGTTGTGTTCTACAAGTGTGAGGGATTGAGGTGGAACTGGATACACCTGTTGCTAATCGCTCTTTGAGTAGAAATGAAGTGCAAATTCCATTCTCAGAGACTAATTGGCCACGTGTTCTGAGATTAATGTACATAGCACAGACTGTACACCAAATGCACAAGATACAATAGCACTCTCTCCCATGGGTATGGTAGCATAGGTTTGCATGTGTGAGGTACACCACTAACAACAACACTCACGTGTGACCACATAAAATTAAGAGAAAGATGGAATTGAAGCCTTCATGATGGAGACCATCACGTGTTCTTGGAATGCAGTAATGCATGGAAATAGTGTCATTTTCAAAATACAGTGTGTATTTGTACCAACAGTTATAAATAAGAAAAGTGCATGAAACCTGCATGGTGTGTTTCCTCATGGATCTAGCCTGTCCTAACAGACAGAGACATGTCAGGGTATAAGGGAAGCCATATTGGATCTATTCTATCAGCTTAAAGACTTAATCATAACTATACAGACCTGTTGAAAATTCTAAAGAAGTTGATTTCATCACCATTCACACGGGTGAAAGTTATGACTTCCTGTTGACTGCAACGGTGGACTCGGATCCAGATGGTCATTACTGGTCGGTAGTAACCATTCAAAGTATTTCAAAGATCGCATTTTGAAGCCTGTGTAATGTTGATGCAGATCCCATTTTTTTCAAACCTGAATTGTTATTTCTAAAATAGCCGAATTTGTATCTACTCCTTTAAAGACAATATAATAATAGCAGCATGTCAAAACCTTAAGTACTGCATTTATAGAGTGCATGAGAACATCCTATACGGACTCTCTTGTGTGTTACATATACACGCTTATACATTATACGTTATGATTGAGTCTTTAAGCTGAGTCAATAGATCCAATATGGCTTCATACAGAATTTAAAAATGTTCATTGGGAGGGATGTCTGTACATAACGAGACGACATTTTACCAATAGAACATGAGAAGGGAAGGCCTGCTTCACAGACAGGAGTTCACTCTCCAGATATTTCAAAAACGGAAATTTGGACGGCATTGGTCTGTACACGTATCCGGACGGCAGTTTCCTAAAAGGTACGTACGTAAACGGAGATCTGAATGGTTTCTGCGAGGAATGTGACGCCGAACATCATCTGATGTTCGAAGGAAATTACCAGAACGGCGTAAGGTGTGGTTTCATAAAGACCTATGATGAATTTGGAGGTTCGGTGGTGGGCACTGTGGATGACAGCGGTGGTCTTACAGGTGATGACTGCATTGCGTATGTGTACCCAGATGGTGTTACTGCTCTGGTTGGTGCGTTCAGTGATGGGGAGATGGTGTCCGCTCGACCAGTTCATCTGAGACACCCAGTTAAGGATTGCTTACCAGACCATGCATGATGTCATTGGGGAATCCCCATGCATAACCATTGGGTATGATGAATCAACATCCAAGGTGATCTCAACATCACCTCTTGTTCCAGATTTCTACGAACAATTAGAGAGAGTCTACGTTGCTCCTTCTCTCATCCCAGGCGCAGGAGAAGGACTGTTTGCAAGGCGGACTCTCCCTTCTGGTGAAATAGTCTCCTTCTACAACGGCATCAGGATCACACATGCAGAGGTGGACACTAGAGACTGGTCAGTTAACAATAACACACTAATAAGTCTGGATGAATCCACTGTGATTGATGTACCAGAGGAATACTCTTCTACAGAAGCTTATTGTGCCTCACTTGGACACAAAGCCAATCACTCTTTCAATCCAAATTGTGAATATACTCCTTTTTATCATCCTCGATTTGGCTACATCAAGTGTATACGGACTCTATGTTGTGTGAACGAGGGGGAGGAGCTTACTTGTAACTATGGTTACAATCATAAAATTCCTACCACAGATGCAAACGATGTACCGAAATGGTATTTCTGTAAAAGCAACCAATCTATTGCTGATTCCATCCACAGAGTGATTAATGAAAAGTGATTAAGTATTCGTTCTCTTAATTATTAATTCATTATTGTTTAATTGTATTGTATTGTGAGTATAATTACAGTGGAACCTCCATTAAAGGACTCTCCCAATAAAAAGTTAGGTAAGAAACACTTGTTTAGACTGCCCTCCACAGTCCAAATAAGTATACTTAACCTAACTGCTAACCATGCACTCTTTCAATTCAAATTGTGAATATTATACTCCTTTTAATCATCCTTGATTTGGCTGTGTACGAACTCTATGTTGTGTGAATAAAGGGGAGGAGCTTACTTGTAACTATGGTTACAGTCATAAAAAACATCTACTACAGATGGACAAACGATGTACCAAAATGGTATTTCTGTTAAAGCAACGAATTGCAATTTATCAGTGATTCCATCCACAGCGTGATTAATAAACAGTGGTTTATTGTTCATTCTCTTAAATATTAATTCATTATTGTTTAATTGTATTGTATTGTGAGTATAATTATTTCCATATTGCTGTGTTAATCATTATAGTTATTCATAGTCGTTAATGCAGACCAGGAATATGGGTTGATAGCAATGAGGGTTTCAATTGCAATTCTCCACACACAGGGTGAGGGGTAGTCTTGCATGACCTCGACCATTTCTGCATCCATTTCTTACATCAACTGGTAGCTATAGCATGACCTGAATTTCTCATGACTGGCAATTCCATAACAATAGACTGGTCAAATGTGTATAACACTAAATACATGTACAGTTATCTACTTATGTGTATGTATATGCACTATGCATTACAGTCTGCAATGTGTACAGTGCCGCACTTGCTTCGATTTCGCTTACAGGATCATATATACCTATTCTGAGAATCAATTGCCTGCCTTGAATGTCATGTTTTCATTTCACTAAAGTAGGATTCATATTATGCGTGTGTGTGTGTGTGTGTGTGTGTGTGTGTGTGTGTGTGTGTTCATAATGCATACATTATATTCGATATCAATAAATGCAAAGACAGCACACACCCAATTAAGTAAACCAAGTATATTCAACATGCAGATGCACTAAAATTACATTATATATAATACTGTATTATAATATAATAATATGTTCATGTAAGTACATTTTATATCACGTTCATTGTTTTACTTTCATATTTCACTACTGCACACACACAATATATATATATATATATATATATTCTGTATGTTGAAGACACGACTGAACACACACAATGTAGTCTGTGTGTTGAAGACACTACTGAACACACACAATGTAGTCTGTGTGTTGAAGACACTACTGAACACACACAATGTAGTCTGCATGTTGAAGCCACTACTGAACACACTTAACTACAGCTATTTTCAAGAATTAATTTCATGAATGTTACTGCAACTCTTGCAATTTCTTATCTTTCATTTCGACTTCTTCCTCTCGAGAGGCCTTCCGCTCACAGCAACCGTCTTCACGAATGCAGCAGAGGATCAAACAGACTATTAGGACAATAACAGCCACTAGCAGCACAACCGAGGTGACCAGGAATGCAACAAAGAGCGGAAAATACACTCCCTGTTGTAGGTTATCGGTATTTGGAGGAGAACCACTTCCTCCAGTTGTCCTTGCTTCTATTGGGAAGTTGCCGCATCTGGGTATAGTACTGGGTGGTGGAGGTATGTTGTCTACATCCTCAGCTACAACCATTTCCATGCCTTCCAGAGCATGTTGCAGGTAGTGACAGTGGAGGAACCACCATCCTGGATTGTTAGCTTCAAATCTCAGAACAACATAAGCACCAGATGGAACAACAACTGTGTCTTTGAGGGGAGCAAAGTTGTTGGAGATGTTGACTTTAGCTGGGAGCTTTCCATCAGTCCAGGCGACCTGACTGTTGCACCTTCGATCAGGGTAACCACATGTGATTTCCTCATGAGAGCAGGTGGCGGTGGGAAGATGGCTGGTACAGTCCCCGTATCCAATATGTAACACACGAAAGTAGTGTCCGTGGAGATGGATAACATGTGCTTCCGTGAAATATATTCTGGAAGTTGAAGGAAACATGTTCATGAAGACCATCTCCACTGTTTCTGTGTTTGTTTTGTACATGTGAGTACAAACCCTTCCCGGAGGGTTTGCTTCCTGTGTGTACTCACAGATGTCAGGTGCATTTCCTGCTAACTGGAGATCTTCTGGTTGTGTGACTGGGGGACTTGGAGGAGAACTGAAATGTCTGCCATTTATGGCACTACCCATTGTCACAAAACCAAAATTGAGAAACACTGATTCACTGACGTCATTGTTGGGGATGGCTATAGGCCTTCTCAGCTGAAAGGCTTCCACATTAACACATGTGATGTTGTAGCCCGGTGGGTAGTTGCGGAATAGACAATTGAGCGCTATACACGAGTTATCGGAGTAGCAGTTACGATCCACTGTCGGGTCGTAGTCGATGTCTGGAGGCCATGTTGTTAGGTCTGTTGCATCACTGTACTTGACTATTGCGTAACTTCGATGTCCTCGAAGACATTGAATTCCCCTGTCCTGAAGATGCTCAGCTGTTTCCAATGTCTCCGCTATCAACCAGTAATGACCATCTGGATCCGAGTCCACCGTTGCATTCAACAGGAAGTCATAACTTTCGCCCGTGTGAATGGTGATGAAATCAACTTCTTCTGGATTTGATCTCGTTGGTACACCGTCAGTAGCCAACATCACCAGCTTGTGTCCTTGAACTGATAGACGAAATGAATAAGTATTCTGTGCACCCACAAGTCGAAATCGATGTGCTTTCCCTCTTTCCACTTCAAAGAAGGTCAGTGGTATGTTATCCACTGGCATACAGCTGGCATTGTTCTGAGGTTGAAAGAACCATCCCGCTGTGCTGACCAGCCCGGAAAGGAACGGAAATATTGCAGTGCCAGCCCCACTTGCCACTTGTGAGGTTCGATATGAATTGCTGTCTTCTACCAGATTATCAAAACCTGAAGAACTCCTGATACCAACAATTAAATGTACAGATTGTACGTGTTGATAGTCAATAACAGTGAATGCGTGCTGTCCTGGTAAATCTTCAAAATCTCCTGGGTTGACATCTGTACCTTCGAACTCATCTGGACTAGTGACCACTAATACTCCAAATAGTCCGTCAGTCCTTTGGGCTCCGCTGTGAGAGTGATACCAGTGTGTACCCACCTCTGTTGGAGTGAACTTGTATGTGAAGTTCGTGTTGGGGAGTATAGGGCACTGTGTTATCATGGGCACCCCATCCATCCATGGAGTCCCCCTTTGATGTAGTCCATGCCAGTGTATTGAGATCGACTCACTGAATAAGCTATTTATCACGGTCACTTTCAGTTCCTGTCCCAATCGCGTCACTATGGTTGGTCCAGGCATTCGATTGTTCACCACTAACACAGAGCGCCTTGTGCCATCACCGGTGATAGGCCATAAGTATTCTTCATATGCTTTGGGGTTGGCGTTATCGTATCGAAAACCAAACGATCCATCTGGATTGACTTTAGCTGCTTTTCCTTTTGAATTTCTCCATCCTCCAGCATACTCCTCTGTCTGGGAGGAATTGTAAGGATACAAGGTCATGGTGAGCATGGAGGACACATTGAGTGTGAGTTCACAGGGAGTGTTGGGATCCATGGGGCACTCCAGAGACTCTGGAGCCTTCACAACTCTGGCTGTCACCTGTTGTGTGGAACCTCTAGGAATGTAGGTGATCGTGTTCCAGGAATCCAACTGACTATGGGCAATACCAGAAATGGCTAGTGCTAGTGCAAGGAAGACTATGATCTTTTCCATTGCTATTAAATGCCTGACCGTTACTGGTTAACTCAGTCGCTATCTTTACTTGATTGAAAAGGATGGTAGTGGTATGTGTAGTGGAATAGGAGACTGAGGTGATGATGAGGTGGGATAATTCTATTAGTAATCCGAGTAATTGAGTATTAACAATGTTAGGGGATCAGTAATGCATGAAAACTATGTTAATTAGTCCACACCTTGACCACAGAGGGATATCCACTCCTTGGACACTGCATATCTTCTGCTAGGTGACCCATTGGGACACTTTGGGAGGTGTACAGGTTACTCCCAACTGGGTATATATTGAGGTGCCCAAATGCAAGAGCTCACTAATACATTGTTGTGTGCAATAATACTGCAAACACAGTACATACTATGTCAATATGTATACAATAATAACTATATTACATTGTACAAAGAATTGTGTGAATATTCCACCGTTATTGGTGGACTTGATGAATTTTATATATCACCACATGCTTAAACATTGTCATGGTTGCTGTTGGTGACAATACACAGTGAATACATAGGGTAGTAACAGTGTACATACAGTATTTTGTGTGAGTGTGTGTGGGGAGGTGGTTTGCTGGTGTTTGTCTGGTCTACATATGTACATATACAAACAAACATACAACAGCACCCCAAGGCCCCACAAAATATGCACACTGTCCACCACAACATACATCTACCTGTCATATCATTTGCACAAGTATGTGATTGATGTTTGCACACTTCTTAGATCACACCTCCTTTAGCTGATGTGCGTGTGTGTTGCCTGTATGTCTGTGTGTATATACATTACCCCACCCCACCCCACAAAGTACACTGCCTACATCACTGTACATCTGCCTACCATATCATTTACACAAGTATGTGATTGATGTTTGCACACTTCTTAGATCACACCTCCTTTAGCTGATGTGCATGTGTGTTGCCTGTATGTCTGTGTGTATATACATTACCCCCCCCCCCCCACAAAGTACACTGCCTACATCACTGTACATCTGCCTACCATATCATGTACACAAGTATGTGATTGATGTTTGCACACTTCTCAGACCGCACCTCCTTTAGCTGTTCAGCTGATGATGTTGTGATGGGCAACAGGAGGTGTGGTCTGAGGAGTATAATATTATATGCTGCAATAATTATATGCAAATATAATAATAATAATAATAAATATAATATTATATGCAAACGTGTATGTTAAGTACAAGGTATAATAGTATTAACCCTACCAAAGCACTGTAATATCTAATAATAATAATAATAATAATAATAATATATAGGATACTTGAATAACTATGTTGTATAATCCAGGTATATCTGCAGGTATGTATGTGTCTATGTATGTGTATAACATGTTCTCATGTACACATGCGTAAAATGTGTGTATACAGTAGGTTATAGAAAATTGACAGTTGTGTGTTCTGCATGTAGTACATATAATATTATTATGATGATAATCATCACTGGTCTATATATCTATATATCTATATAGATATATAGATATATTATATCATCTTCGATTTGGCTACATTAAGTGTATACGGACTGTATGTTTTGTGAATGAGGGGGAGGAGCTTACTCGTAACTATGGTTACAATCATAAAGTTCCTACTACAGATACAAACGATGTACCAAAATGGTATTTCTGTTAAAGCAACCAATTTATCAGTAATTCCATCCACAGGGTGACAATAAAGAGTTTAATTGTTCATTGTCATGATAATTAACTCATTATTGTTTATAATTAATGAGATTAGTTTGTGAGGATATTATTTCATGTCGCTGTGTATATGTTAATCAGTAGCTCTTTCATAATAATTTGTGTAGATTAAGAATACAAGTTGATACCAATCAGGATTTCAATTTATATTGCAATTCTCCACACACAGGGTGAGGGGTAGCCTTGCATGACCTAGACCTTCCTGCATCCATTTCTTATGTCAACCAGTAGGATGATCTGAATTTCTCATGACTGGCATCTTCATAAAATCAACTGATCAAATGTAATACTAAACATATTTATGTACATATACATGTGTATACACTATTGAAGATGCATGAATCCAGTTGTATGTCATTGTATAATATTAACATCATTTAATGTACACAGGGCTGGACTTAATATTGCATGCAGGATATAATATCTGTCTGTTAATGCGATAAGGAAGGAATGCCTATACCACTCAATAAACCTAGCTGATATGCACATTGTGTATAATATAATATATATTATACTTGTGTATGTACATTCCAATATACGTGTAATACGCCTTGTAGTGATCACTCAGGTAATTTCACATTCCGTTGCTGGTCACCAAGGGCTGCCCAGTGTCCATGCCAAACTCAACAACACAATTTGGGATGCATACATATTATCCTGAGTGTGGTATAGGCCTCATGGTGACAAGCAAAAAAATGTCAAACTTTTTGCTTGTCACCACAGCCTCTCCTGTGTGCACATGATGCATCATAGCACAAATATGGATGTATGGACACTCTCCTGGAACTAAGTACGGTCCTTCTGACAACAAAAAAAAGATGCGTTTCATTGATGATCAAAAATTCTCCTACGTAGGTGTCCAAATGGCACATAATAATATATATACTTTGTATGTACATTCCAATATTATGAGTGTAATACGCCTTGTGGTGATCACTCAGGTAATTTCACATTCTGTTGCTGGTCACCAAGGGCTGCCCAGTGTCCATGCCAAACTCACCAACACGATTATGGATGCATACACACCGTCCTGTGTGTGCTATAGGCCTCATGGTGACAAGCAAAACAATGTCAATTTTCTGGTTGTCACCACGGCCTCTTCTGTGTGCATGTGATGCATCATAGCTCAAATACAGATTTACAGAGACACACCATGGATGCACACACACGCATGCATGCATGCTCGAACACACACACACACACACACACACACACACACACGCACACACACAAACATGCACGCGCACACTCGCACAAGCACACACACTCACACACACACACAATTTATAATATACATACATAAATACTGACATGTACAGATGACTTTATATTTCTATATTCTAATCTGGTACTGTATATCAATCATGAACATCCTTGCATTCAATCCTTGTACTGTGTACCACTTTCTGTATCGTCATATCTAATTAACACTCACCGTAATCATATTTGGCCTTTTTACCCCAAGGCAACCTGCAAATTATGCCAATAGTTAATATAATTTAAGGTATTTTGGGGAGGGGCACAAAGTTATTAATGTTGTCATAAGCACAAGTCAAAGTTGATGTAGTTAGTGAACACCTTGTATTAGGACAATGCCTTCCAGTTGGGAAGGTTAACGTTATTAGTATAGGTCATAACATCAATATTTATATATTTATGTGCATAGTTACATGTTATAATGTACATGAATATTATATATAATATATATATATATATTTATAATTATTATTATTAATCACAATAAAGCACATACAATACTTAGTATAATATATATAATAATATCAAATAGCATCCGTTACCATAGAAACAGTACTATTATACAGCAATTTTATATTGTATAAAGCGCTAGCAACAGTATAAAGCGTTAGCAACGGATGCTATAATGGTTAAGACATGGACACTCGGCATTATGACATATAAAATACACTCGCCCTCGGGTGCTTCGCACCCTCGGGACTCGGTATTTTATATGTCATAATGCCCTCGTGCCCATGTCTTAACCACTAAATAATATACCTAAATTAATCATTAGAACCTAGTACAGCGGTACAATTGAAACGTTGGACTGTAACACTGATTTGTTGGCAGAGTTTGAGGTAGGCTTGCGAATCACCAGTTTGTGTTCTGGAACGATTGGCCAAATCACGGAAAAACATTGCAGCATTATGGCCAAAAACGCCCGTAGATTCGATGGCAATGGGAACGAAACAGTAAGACAAACATAAATCCTCATACAACCGACATTTGGATGATGCTGCTCTGTCCGCAACAGCTCCAGCTTTAGTAGAACTGAATGGAAGGTTGGATGGTGCAAAGGAGTCATGACAGGTGACGTCCCAAACTAGTGCCTTTCCTCTGGACCATGGAATGACAGTGATTCCGTCTGGTCTCCGACCATCAGAACGGAAAAGGCCCATAGGCTCCAGCATTGAGGGGACTTGGATATATATATATATATATATATATATATATATATATATATATATATATACGTGTATATATATATATTGTATATGTAAGGTACAATTATTGTATAAATATTATAATGTGGATCAAATATAAATACTTAGATAGATACACAAAGTAATAGTTAGTGCAATCCCATGACAGAAAGGAGACTGTTGGCTGGTAGACTAACAAGAAGGGAGACTGTTGGCTGGTAGACTAACAATGAAGATGATAGTCTTTGTTACACTGCCCATCACAACCTCATCAGTTGAACAGCTACAGCTGTATACCTTCATTGTATTAATTTTGTTTTATCACCAATGGCAACAACCATGACAATATTTGAGCATGTGATGATACATACAATACACCAAATCCATCAATAATGATGTGACAAAAAGAGTACAACAAACTTCAAGATTTAGTTATATGTTCAACTGATGATGTTGTGATGGGCAACAGGAGGTGTGGCCTGAGGAGTGTGCAAGCATCAATCACATACCTGTGTAAATGATATGGCAGACAGATGTATGTTGTGGTGGACAGTGTGCATATTCTGAGATCCAACCACATGCATGCATGGAATGTTGTGTGTGTGTATAAGAGAGAGAGAGTGCGTAATTTTTGTTGTTGTTGTGTGTGTGTGTATCCGTAATATTATGTGCAAATCACGTACACAAATGTACACACCCAATTGTATATGTACATATACGTACGTATATGTACATATACAATTTGGTTGTATATGTACATATACAATTTGGTTGGTTATCCGACATGTATACATATACGTACGTATATGTATACATACCTACTTACCTACCATACGTACATACCTACATACATTATATACCTACATACCTACATACCAACATATGTACAATGCATACATATTTACCTACATACGCTAATATCATTGTTATAACAAGTATTATATAATTACTTTATCTTACATAGCAGTGGACATTGTTGTCAGAAAGACAAAATTATCGCTGATTACTGCAAGCATTACGTTTACCCTCGTCCAGTTTAGTGAGATCCAAGTTAAACTGTAAGTTTTCTTTAAACTTCTCAACTTCAATTTTGTGGTGCTCAAACAGTTCTATAGCAGGATCCATCATTTTCTTCTTTTCTTCATCTTCAAGGAACTTATCCGACATGTACACAACCTTTTTAATACCAATATCAATGATGACCTGTGCACATCGGTTTGACGGGTAGTCTGTTGTGTACAGAGTGTAGTTGTGCACATCTTTCTCTGTTTTGCAAAGTATGGCATTTTGAGCTGCATAGCACACTATATCAGATAAAAGGTGGAGTTTGTCAATGGAAGGGTATAAATACTGTCTATGTCCAAATTCACACGCGCGCACACACACACACACATGCACACACACACATGCACACACACACGCACACACACACACACACACACACACACACACACACACACACACACACACACACACACACACACACACACTACTCACTTATCGCCACCCTGCATAATATACACATGCAGCCTATATGCACATTTCCAATATGTAATGCCATCTTGTTTCGTATTGTAATCATGTACACTCAAGCTCTTGCCCACATTCAATCCTTACTGTGTATATACCATGCACTTATGGGTTAATAGGAGTCACACCTCAGTATGGTCTTATTTGCCTTTTTTATTTTGTACAGTGTCAGTAATGTGAACCCTTCCTCACTGTCAATCATCATACCGTGTACCACTTACTGTATCATCAAATCTAATTAACACTCACCGTAGTCATATTTGGC
This sequence comes from Chondrilla cf. caribensis, assembly GCA_964020155.1. Lineage (NCBI taxonomy): Eukaryota > Metazoa > Porifera > Demospongiae > Chondrillida > Chondrillidae > Chondrilla > Chondrilla cf. caribensis. The sequence continues at coordinate 709,684 of OZ026546.1, read as the reverse complement.
CTTTTTACCCCAAGGCAACCTTCCAGTACGTGGCATTGCATTGTACCCGATGCCTCCTATCATTCTTTCTCCTTTTTCTGTAACCCTACCCAGACAAGCTCCAACTTGTGTGCGTGGATCTGGACTCATTTTGGCTGCCATTAGGGCCACTTGCAGAAAAAAACTGTCATCAGTTGTGGATCTAAGTTTGAGTAAATTCAATTTGAAGTTCAAAAAATCTTATCATTCATTTGAAAATAATATTTGCAGATATGTACACTCATACACTAGTCACCTTTTCTCTGGAACCCCTGGGTCAGATTTATCTGGTTTCATGGCAGAAAGACCATGTTCGGTGCCCACCTCTCTACCATACTGTTTAAATTTCGTATCATTTAGTACTCTCCTTGCTTCTTCAGCCTTGAAATTTTTTGAATCAATCTTCCAGTCACTGTAATATACCACCCTCTGCACTCCCATCTGCACTATATACCGTGCACAATTAAAACATGGGTGTAGCGTGGTGTATAGAGTGGCCCTGTGTGTGGAAATCTCATTTTTGGTTGTTCTCGTCAGGGCATCCATCTCAGCATGTAGCACTGCAGATATTGAGGAATTCAACAGAAGGTATCTTTTAACAGTATACTCTATACCATGAAGCACTGAATGTGTTTGAGCATACAGTGAATTCTCATTAATCCACCACAATTTCCCAGTACCAATATAATGTACAAGTACCAATGAATATCCAGTTAATCTGTCAAACTCGTTAATCCACCATATTCTTTGAAA
>OZ026546.1:698913-701413 GCA_964020155.1 Chondrilla cf. caribensis | reverse complement strand
TTACCTTTACACCATAGAAATTTTTTTTCAAGCACAAGATATCCTTCAATGAACATTTCCAGGCATTTTCCTGCATTCTTATCCGATTTGTTTACAAATCTCTCCCCATATTCAGGTGGAATTTTAACAAAACCACAAAACATGAATAAATTTTCCATTCCACAGAAACCATGCGGTAGACCATTAACTATGTCTGTAACCGTACGTGTTCCAACTGGTTCCACTTGGTCTTCTATTGTAAGAAAAGATATTATATAATATAATAGTGATTATCATAATATTATTATCTAGGTTAAGTTGTTAGTGGACAGGTACACTACAATTACTACTGGCCCCTCCCCCTAAAAGGTATGGTCCTCCTACTTCAAAATATCAACACTACACAGAGCTTTTATGGTATAATATAATGTAGCATCTGTGGCAGCGTAGCATGTAGTGGATGTATAGATAACATCATGAGCTAGTACGAGTACTGTACTGTATTGTGTGTAATCAGGTGACTGCATTTATAATGACATTCATAGCTCAATATGTGAGTCAGTATCAATGAAGTAACAACGTAGTCTCGCGTAGCCCAGACCCGCTTGGAGAGTCGTCTTTCCACAAAATTTTGCTAACGTTTTGAACGGAATCTAGAAGGTTCTCCAACATTTCCTCTTTTCCCATACATGCAATCTTGTGTAACCTTTTCTTTTTCTTTTTATTCCCACTGGATTTCAGATTTCAGGTTACAGAAGCAACAATCAATCGCAACCGTTGCTGACATGACACATCGACTACACGGCGACTGCTGATAGATTCGGATAGGTTATGTACGCGATAATTTGCGTTCCTGTGGTTTAACACCTTGACGCCTGAAACGAAATCGGTACGGGCTGTTGACCAGACCCCTTCTCGCCGACCTCATGACGTCATAATTATAAAATGGAGGCGAGAAGCGGGTCTGGGCTACGCAAGACTAGTAACAACGTGGGTGCAGTCCCACAACCACATCATGGAGGGTTGTACCTCTATTGCATATCGTAATACTGTTGGATGGGAGGTGTTTTGACATGTACAGTATTTTGTAGGTTTGGAAAGTGAGGTGCTATAGTATTATGACTGGAATTTGAGCTCATATCACCACACATACTACCAAGTACACAGAAACTCCCAAGGAGATCTGTACTTCTTATCAGAGTTACTTACTATCAGTTGTGGTTGACACAGTGTACATGAGCTATAGGGACTGAGTGAGGTGTGTGTATTAACAGAGGTATGTACTAATCAGGGTACTCACTGAGCAAGTTGTTTGGTATATAATACTGTATACTGTTAACACACATATGTATGTAGATATAGTCATGCACTATAGTATTAATTTTATATGTTATATAATACACAGTACTCATACAAACTAGTGCCGGGACGATTAATCATTTAATCGATTAATCAATCAATTTTCATTTTGAATCTAATTATCGTTAATAGTGCAAGTAAATCAATTAATCACAGGTAGGAATTAAGTGGTAGAACAGGAAACCACCCCCACCTTATCACCAGAACCTTCACTCCATGGGTTCAATTTTGTACTTCAAGAGAACTTAAAAAGTGAAAAGGACTCTAATTTAATGACTCCACATCATGTCTATAGGATGACTACTCAGTCCAACAGTGTGGGAGTGGTTTCCGGTTACTTGCACTTAATTGCTTCATTAAATCGGTTACTATGCAATGATAATTGATTTAAAAATTATAGCCAAATCTGTAAATCAAACTATACAAAATATGTAAAGCAAACTATAGGTAATAATATGTAAGTGTGTACTGTGTTTGGTGTAGATATGTGCAAACCAGCACATAAACACACACACACACATGTACACACACAGGAGGAAAGTACCAGTTTCATTAAGGACAAAACACTATTGAAACATTGTTGAAAGGCCCTGTTTCAATGTAATTTTTGTGAAATAGAGCCTTTCAACAATGATTCAATAGTGTTTCCTACTCGATGAAAACAGGATTTTCCCCCTGTGACACACACACGCACGCACGTACACACACACACACACACACACACACACACACACACACACACACACACACACACAATACACACACGCACACACGCACGCACACACACACACACACACACACACACACACACACACACACACACACACATACACACACAAACTGTACATACACCCTACCGTCGACGTCCCAAAACCTGATCCTTCTCCACCCTGTGTATAGCCTAGAATGGGGAGTACGTGTGTTGGTTGAGCTAACAGACACATCAGACTCAACTCTCCTCCTCAGTCCTCCTCCATAACTATTTGTAGAGTCAGAAACTCCACTAAACTGGTCAAACATCTAACAATAAAGAACAATATCAGGACGGGAACTAAAACTGCAAGAATAGATTTGAATATAATTATTTGTGACAAGCTCAAATCACCACTAAGATGGAGGGACAGACAAATTTGGTACACAAGGCGTGGATATGTATGAAACT
>OZ026546.1:648913-693913 GCA_964020155.1 Chondrilla cf. caribensis | reverse complement strand
AATTAATGTCCAGGTTAGAGTTTAAGGTAAGGTGGTGACGCTACTCAGAGGTTGTCGAGAATTATTCTCAGTTCCTCGCTCAGTGTCTCATGTCTGAAGGCTACCCGCACATTGGGTACATTTGTACGAGTGATGTCATTACCAGCTGGACCTTCCTCGTCATAGTAACGTCCCAGCCAATGTTGCTTGACCTTTGGGAGAAGATATGTATACTGTTATTGTGTGTGTGTGTGTGTGTGTGTGTGTGTGTGTGTGTGTGTGTGTGTGTGTGTGTGTGTGTGTGTGTGTTAATGTGTGTGTGTTTTAATATGGGTTGTGCGTGCGTGCGTGCGTGCATGTGTGTGTGTGTGTGTGTGTGTATGTGTGTGTGTGTGTGTGTGTGTGTGTTAATATGTGTTGTGCGTGCGTGTGTGTGTGTTGTGTGTGTGTGTGTGTGTGTGTGTGTGTGTGTGTGTGTGTGTGTGTGTGTGTGTCGTGTTGTGCATGGATTAACATGCACACATGTGATTGTTGTGCAAACAGGAGAGCTGGTATCACTGCCAGTACATACAGTCCATGCACACAACATTGACCAGATGTGGTACAGATGGCCTGACCTTATGTTCAAATCCGCTCATGAGCACACTGTTCTTGGCTAGTTCACACATGTCACACGGATTCAGCTTCCACACCTGAGTGGCTATGCTGTATTCCTCCATTAGGGGCTCCTGGGAGTGGCAGGAAGTAACAGTGGACAGGAAGCAACAGTGGACAGGAAGTAACAGTAGACAGGAAGCAACAGTGAACGGGAAGTAACAGTGAACAGGAAGCAACTGTGGACGGGAAGCAACAGTGAACTGGAAGTAACAGTGGACAGGAAGCAACAGTGGACAGGAAGCAACAGTGAACTGGAAGCAACTGTGGACGGGAAGCAACAGTGAACTGGAAGCAACTGTGGACGGGAAGTAACAGTGGACTGGAAGCAACAGTGAACTGGAAGCAACAGTGAACTGGAAGCAACAGTGAACGGGAAGCAACAGTGGACTGGAAGCAACAGTGAACTGGAAGCAACAGTGAACAGGAAGCAATAGTGGACAGGGAGCAACAGTGAACAGGAAGCAACAGTGAACGGGAAGCAATAGTGGACAGGGAGCAACAGTGAACTGGAAGTACCACATCCAAAGATGAAGTAAACATGATGCAATACAGTTGCACCTCGTTAACACTGTTAACATGAAATTCTCTTCAAGTCCCTACATGTAGTACTTGTGTATATGTACGTATGTACAATGTTCAAATACTGTTAACATGAAATGCTGTTAACATGCAATTTTGAACTGTCTGTAGAGCTTCATGTTAAGTGTTTAACTGTACCACCAATGGAAGAACCATGCAGTATAGGCTAAAGAAGTTAAAAGGCTGTAAAACTGTAAAAAGGCGATCGGAGAGAAATCGCGAAGAGGGAGTCATTGAGATAATATTACAGTACAGAATAAAGTCAGAGAACATATGTATGTGTGAACAGGAAGTAAATTACAAAAGGAAGTAAATGCAAACAGGAAATAAACTATGGTACATGACATAGAGGAAGTGATGACATCATATTACTCATCTTGAATCTGCCAACCTTGGTGAAGTGGAACTGAAGAGGATCGTCAGTGGAGAGGGCCACAACCAGCCCCTTTGCGAAGTACTCGTGTAGCGGGTTCTTGTTGTAGTCCAGGAAGAGACTATTGTTGCTGAGAGGAGACATGGCAATCCCGATCTGGGCCAGGTAGTACAGGTACTGGAGGGATGGAACCTAACAGGAGGAGAGGGGCAGTGGGCGTGTAGGTGGGAGGGGCAGTGGGCGTGTAGGAGACATGGCAATCCCGATCTGGGCCAGGTAGTACAGGTATTGGAGGGATGGAGCCTAACAGGGGAGGGGCAGTGGGCGTGTAGGTGGGAGGGGCAGTGGGCATGTAGGAGACATGGCAATCCCGATCTGGGCCAGGTAGTACAGGTATTGGAGGGATGGAGCCTAACAGGGGAGGGGCAGTGGGCGTGTAGGTGGGAGGGGCAGTGGGCGTGTAGGTGGGAGGGGCAGTGGGCATGTAGGAGACATGGCAATCCCGATCTGGGCCAGGTAGTACAGGTACTGGAGGGATGGAACCTAACAGGAGGGGAGGGGCAGGGTGTGTGTAGGTGGGAGTGAAATGAACGTGTACTGATGATCAGAAGCACATCATGTATTACAAAATTAATGATGGTGAATTGATGGTGATTGTATTTACATTATACATAACTAATGTTGACGGCAACACTGATAAAATGACAGTGTCAAAACAATGATGGTAAAATGATGATAGCATTGCACTTGATGGTAGTAGTATCCTGACAATAATGATGAAAACGGTAATATAACTGACTTTCTTCAGTAGAAGTCCATGTGAAATGTTCTCTGCCACAAGGAAGGTGGAGACAAGATGGTGGACCGCCCCAGCCTCTCCACAGTGAGGACGGAAGGTGAAGATGTTCTGACCACGATGTCTGCACGTGGAGTATAGTGTGTAGCCAGCATGGATGTACAGTACACAAACACAGACATACACATGCACATACACACACACGTACACACACACACACACACACACACACACACACACACACACACACACACACACACATACACACACACACACACACACACACACACACACACACACACACACACACACACACACACACACACACAACAGTGGTTTTCTCAACTTGGAACCCATACATATGCAGCTATAGAATAAGGGAAACTTACAGGAATCCTTAATTAGGGAAAGGTCAGTTAATTGAAGCCAGGTTGATAGGGAAGAACCCGCAACATTTTCAAGAAACCTCTCAAACCTCCCAAAACAACTCCTTGCTTCAGAACACCTAGTCTATAAGTGTACACACACACACACACACACACACACACACACACACACACACACACACACACACAAGATCTCACTTTCTCAGTCTGTTGATTTGAGTGATGTTAGCAAACATGTAATACATGTAGTAGGCATAAGGAGGGTTCTCAACAGCCGTCCAATCAGGAGGAGTCGGGCTATTGAGACCAAATATGTGATTCTCCTGTTTGCTTTCATCATCAACGCTGTCAAACGCTATCACCTGTGAATGTGAGTAGTGTAGGTGAGAGGGGTGTAGGTAAGAGAAGTGTAGGTAAGAGAAGTGTAGGAGGGAGAAGTGTAGGAGGGAGTAGCGTAGGTGAAAGTAGTGTAGGTGGATGTGTGCATGTGTGTATGCATGCGCACACACACACACACACACACACACACACACACACACACACACACACACACACACACATGCGCACGCACGCACACACACGCACGCACACACACGCACGCACACACACGCACGCACACACACGCACACACACACATGCGCATGCACGCACACACACACACAATACTAACTTGTTGCAGGAACTTATGGAGATTGGGGTGACTCGATGGATCAATGGAGACTTCAAATATCGGAAGAAACAAATTCTCCAAAAGTTGTCCGAAGTTATCCAGAATATTCCTGGCCTTGTACACATCACTGCATATAATATGTACAAATCACACACATATCAACAGTACAAAATGTATAAACTTTAAAGAGCAGTACAACAACTTATAATTGTTTATTATTTGATTATTGCTTGTACATACATATGTACGTATGTACACACATATTTACAAATACTTCATGCCACTCACTAGAGTCTGGGCACCTGTATCACCCAGCGGACGTTCTCACACCAGACCTCGTGTGTCACCGCCCACTTGGCCAGCTTGTCCCACTCATCCGGGCTTCTGCCATATATGGAAATCCTCAACTCGGCGTGTTGGTACTTGCTCTCTCCCATGTCAAACATCACTTCCTGAAAGCAACATGCAACATACATCACTTCCTGAAACTAACATGCAACATACATCACTTCCTGGAAGCAAAATGTAACATACATCACTTCCTGAAACAACATGTAACATACATCACTTCCTGAAAGCAACATGCAACATACATCACTTCCTGAAAGCAACATGCAACATACATCACTTCCTGAAAGCAACATGCAACATACATCACTTCCTGGAAGCAACATGCAACATACATCACTTCCTGGAAGCAACATGTAACATACATCACTTCCTGAAGGCAAACACATGTCACATACATCACTTCCTGAAGGTAAACACATGTCACGTACAGTGTTCACTGCAGCAACCAATGGAGGAAGACTGTACCTTTATCAGCTGCGCGAAGTACAACCCTTCCTGGTAGTTGTCTGTCTTCAGGAAAATCTCACGAAGTGTACTCTCCCCTGACATTGCACATACACAGGCAGGAGTAGAAAGCATGTAGATACTGTGAATATGCTGCATGTACATATGTACGAATGCATGCATGAACATATCTAGGTGGACCAAACACACACAAACACACACACACACACATACACACACACACACACACACACACACACACACACACACACACACACACACTAACCTATGGGATTATACTTGGTGTTGAACCTGTCAAATCTATGGAAGGTCTGTCTGTCCTGAAAATTTAATGATGGACATACACTCATTCACAGTGGTGAAATAACAACACAATGTATACATAAGTAATGTACAACTCCATATTATATGCATGCTGTGTAGGTACAGTGTACATACTGTACATACGTACATTCGGTTAAATACAGCACATACGGTACAGTACATACAGTACAGCACATACAGTACACCACATACAGTACAGCACATACAGTACAGCATATACAGTACAGCACATACAGTACAGCACATACAGTACAGCACATACAGTACAGCACATACAGTACAGCATATACAGTACAGCACATACAGTACAGCACATACGTACAGTACAGCACATACAGTACTGCACATACAGTACAGCACATACAGTACAGCACATACAGTACAGCACATACGTACAGTACAGCACATACAGTACAGCACATACAGTACTGCACATACAGTACTGCACATACAGTACTGCACATACAGTACTGCACATACAGTACAGCACATACAGTACAGCACATACAGTACAGCACATACAGTACAGCACATACAGTACAGCACATACGTACAGTACAGCACATACAGTACAGCACATGCAGTATAGCACATACAGTACAGCACATACAGTACAGCACATACAGTACTGCACATACAGTACAGCACATACAGTACTGCACATACAGTACAGCACATACAGTACAGCACATACAGTACAGCACATGCAGTATAGCACATACAGTACAGCACATACAGTACAGCACATACAGTACAGCACATACAGTACAGCACATACAGTACAGTACATAATGTATACAATGGAACCTCTTCATTACCCAAGGGAATGTTTATAATAAGGACACCATCCTGAGTTCCAGCATAGTATAGCAGTGTAATAAGTGTAGGACAGCAGTGTAATAAGTGTAGCAGTGTAATAAGTGTAGTATAGCAGTGTAATAAGTATAGCAGTGTAATAAGTGTAGTATAGCAGTGTAATAAGTATAGCAGTGTAATAAGTGTAGGACAGCAGTGTAATAAGTGTAGCAGTGTAATAAGTGTAGTAGTGTAATAAGTGTAGGACAGCAGTGTAATAAGTGTAGCAGTGTAATAAGTGTAGTATAGCAGTGTAATAAGTATAGCAGTGTAATAAGTGTAGTATAGCAGTGTAATAAGTATAGCAGTGTAATAAGTGTAGGACAGCAGTGTAATAAGTGTAGTAGTGTAATAAGTGTAGCAGTGTAATAAGTGTAGGACAGCAGTGTAATAAGTGTAGGACAGCAGTGTAATAAGTGTAGGACAGCAGTGTAATAAGTGTAGCAGTGTAATAAGTGTAGTAGTGTAATAAGTGTAGCAGTGTAATAAGTGTAGTATAGCAGTGTAATAAGTATAGCAGTGTAATAAGTGTAGCAGTGTAATAAGTGTAGTAGTGTAATAAGTGTAGGACAGCAGTGTAATAAGTGTAGTAGTGTAATAAGTGTAGTAGTGTAATAAGTGTAGCAGTGTAATAAGTGTAGTATAGCAGTGTAATAAGTGTAGCAGTGTAATAAGTGTAGCAGTGTAATAAGTGTAGTAGTGTAATAAGTGTAGCAGTGTAATAAGTGTAGTATAGCAGTGTAATAAGTGTAGCAGTGTAATAAGTGAAGTGTAGCAGTGTAATAAGTGCAGCAGTGTAATAAGTGTAGCAGTGTAATAAGTGAAGTGTAGCAGTGTAATAAGTGCAGCAGTGTAATAAGTGTAGCAGTGTAATAAGTGTAGCAGTGTAATAAGTGAAGTGTAGCAGTGTAATAAGTGCAGCAGTGTAATAAGTGTAGTATAGCAGTGTAATAAGTGTAGTAGTGTAATAAGTGTAGCAGTGTAATAAGTGTAGCAGTGTAATAAGTGTAGCAGTGTAATAAGTGTAGCAGTGTAAGTATAGCAGTGTAGTAAGTGTAGTATAGCAGTGTAGTAAGTGTAGTATATGTAGCAGTGTAAAAAGTGACCACAGAATAGAGGGAATGTTGCAATAAGGACATAACATTAAGGTCCAAGTTGTCCTCAACAGAGAGGTCCCCCTAGGTACAGTGCATCCGGTGTCAACACAGCACACTCACAGCATGCACGTCCAAGGCGTCCACGTTGAGGTCGTAGGGGTCAAGATGAAGCTCGTCCATCACCTCAAGGGGAGGTAAGAATCAATGTCACCACTACAATAGTGGATTTACTGTACACACACACACACACACACACACACACACACACACACACACACACACACACGCACGCGCGTGCACACACACACACACACACGCATGCGCGCGCGTACATACACACATGCACACACACACACGCACGCGCGTGCACACACACACACACACTGTGCACTTACTTCACCAAGTTTCTTGGTGACACCATTTCTCTTGATGACATAGTCATCTCTTGCTACTTTGAATTTCTTCTTGATAAACCTCAGGAGATGCTTCTGGTTCATGCATGACGCTGCATGGATATGTACATCCACCTACAGTGCATGTGTGTACATATGAGAGAAGATGGAGCATAATACATACGTATGTACTGTACACACACACACACACACACACACACACACACACACACACACACACACACACACACACAGAGAGAGAGAGAGAGAGAGAGAGAGAGAGAGAGAGAGAGAGAGAGAGAGGGAGGGAGGGAGGGAGGGAGAGAGAGAGAGAGAGGGAGGGAGGGAGGGAGGGAGGGAGGGAGAGAGGGAGAGAGGGAGGAAGGGAGGGAGGGAGGGAGGGAGGGAGAGAGAGAGAGAGAGAGGGAGGGAGGGAGGGAGGGAGGGAGGGAGGGAGAGAGATCTAACCTTTCTAACATTGTAGAAATCTCTGTGAGGTGATCTCTTTTGACTGATGACTTCTCTGGTCTCGTTCAGCATTGTGTGAAGGTGGAACTTGGACTCCAGAAACCCAAGACGCCGATAACAAAATGATTTTCTACAGTGCACGAGTGGATGTGAGCACACATAACACACTGACACACACCCACATCTATTGTGGATGTGTGCACACATAACACACTGACACACACCCACATCTATTGTGTGGACTAGGGCTGTGCTATTACCATAATAATTCATTTATTATTCTAAACATTTATTGCACCTGATTCAATTAACATTCAAGACTATTAACATGATAAATTCATTATCGTCTTGAACATTTATCGTGATAGTGTTCACAAGCATTACCATGACAACATTTCATCTGTTGTTTACTACCTGAAAATGTGTAAATCACAGTGTTATTAGTACATCAACATGTAATTCAAGCTAAAAAACTCGTGGGGGCTGCCACCACCCCCCACACTCAAATAACTTGGGTGTTTCCTTTAGGTTTAAAAAAACACGAAGTTATCACGTTCATCAAAGCCATTGTGCTCAAATTCTAGCCTATTCTCGTACATATGTAGTCATGTAAAGGAATAGGTATATGCATGGGTACATATATACGTACAAATGATCAAACAGTCATGTACAGGAATACACACATATACTGTACGTACATGGGGCCATGTACGGAAATGGCAAAAACTTTGTTCCAGTCTTCAACAAACTCCTCCTTAGAGAAGGGAGGCGGTCCTAGGAGTGGATCAGTCGGACTATCGGACCTCTCGGACTTTGCACTCAACACCCCCACACCATCCACCATCGAAACCTTGTAGTCCAAGGCCGGCTGTATGGTTATATTGAAAGGCTTGAATACAACCTTTGGAGGAGCTGACATGGGCTCTGTAGAGAGAGAGAGAAGCAATGAACAAGGAGAACATGGAGAGCAACTTGTCAACAGGTTATGAAACACTTCCAATGGCTGTAGACGGTCTGAAAGCTATCAGTAAACCTCAATATACGTACATGCGCATGCAGATATGTATGTACGTACGTACATGTGGATGTAGATATGTACGTACATGTGCATGTAGATATGTATAAAATAATCGTAGAGTATGTATGTGATAGGTAAACTCAAATATCTGAACTAAAACATGAATTTGCTTGTCTAATAATCTCCTGATTAGAAAAGGGACTTAAACATTTTATGAAATGTATTAATTTCAGTATCACGAGAGGTTAGATGTACGTATGTATATACATATCCAGACACCACATGTACACACACACACACACACACACACACGCACGCACGCACGCACGCACGCACACACACACACACACACACAAACACACACACACACACACACAACACACACACACGTATACACACACACACACACACACACACACATACTAGATAGGTCCCCGTGATCTGTCAGGTTCAATTCACCCGTTGAACCAAGTCTGATCAGAAACTGGTAATTTTGCACATTGCAACCGTCTACGCTGTCACCACCGGTGTGTTCCACATCCAACCAGCGTTCAGTTGTCTTGCAGAACTTCTGATTGGAGTAGGTCATGTACTTTCTCCTCAGTTGCAGTGCAGTGGATAGGAGGGTTCTCACTTCAATGAAGTCTTGATCTGGTAGCTAGTGGAGAGAATCGTGTGTGCTAAACGTGCCAACAATGCAGGAACATCTGCCTACGTGCATATATGTATGAATTCATGTACAGTACACACACACACACACGTAAACCAACACAAACATAGGCCCACACACACACACACACACACACACACACACACACACACACACACACACACACACACACACACACACAAACATAGGCACACACACACACACACACACACACACACACACACACACACACACACACACACACACACACACAAACATAGGCACACACACACACACACACACACACACACACACACACACACACACACACACAAACATAGGCACACACACACACACACACACACACACACACACACACACACACACACACACACGCGCACACATACACATGCACGCACACACACACACACACACGCACACACACAGTACACCCGCATGCACACACACCCCTGCCAAATCTTTGGATGTGTTGGTCCCAACCACTTTCACTTTAGGATATTTTATCTTAGCACAGACCGTTAAGGCCTCTGATATCGACCCGGGTCTTTGGGGGGATTGCGGTGGGGACTGAACTTTCTCGTTCTCTTCCTCCGCGATAGTCTTCTGGACCACTTTGGACAGGAGCTCCTTCTCGGCGACCATGGAGGACAAATCCACATCAGAGTCTTTGTGACGAGCACCTACATACATGTGAGCCCAACATGCAAAGTCAACAGGCATGTACGTACATACATACGCACACATGTACCTGACATGTATTTAAAATGTTATGTTAGGTACCTACGTACGTAATTCATTCTCTACTAGTACATGAATAATTACGGTATTTTCCATATTCTCCCAACACAGAGTTGACAGTAGCTTCTATTGTTAAGAGTGAATTGTTAAGATTGGCAGAGGGTACCTAGCCCATATTACACACTTGCGGTCAAATGGGTACAATTGACTACAGTGAATTCTCATTAATCCACCAAATCTTTTAATCTGCCACAATTTCCCAGTACCAATATAATGTACAAGTACCAATGAACATCCAGTTAATCCGCTGAACTCGTTAATCCACCATATTCTGTGAAAAACAAATTGCGGCAGATTAACGAGAATTCACTGTATATTATACAGGCGCACTTTTTCCATTGAAGTTGACCACTACTGTACAACACACGCCCATGACGTAGCAGTTGTGTGTTTTTGGAGTGGTAAGGTCATCTTATCTTCGAAATTGCCATCGTTCAGGATCATTAATTTCTCCAGGGAGAAGTCAAATCACAGGCATTTATGGCAAAGGAGTGTTTTCACTGTTGGAACATCTCTTGGTATCCACGAAGACGATAACAATAAAACAAGAGTGGAGCAACTACACTGCAGTCTACAGCAAAATACGCTTTTTTCCAAAATTAGCGCTTAGGAGTGCATACGACAAGCCAGTTAATGCAGGATCAAGTATACAGTGGCTCTTTATTGAACCTCGGAACTAAAGCAATTAATGCACCAATGGACACTTGTCGGTACAGTACATGATACATATGTATGTACATACGTAGGTATGTATATCTTAATTCATTGACTCTACTGTACTGCTTATAGTACAAATGTACAGAATACTCATTGACACACATAAGCTGAAACACACATACCAAACCACACATACCAAACACACACACACATACCAAACACACACACACACACACACACACACACACACACACACACACACACACACACACAACATACATTTACACACACAACACACACAACACACACACACACACACACAACACACATGTACACACACACAACACACATGTACACACACACACACACACACACACACACACACACACACACACACACACACACACACACACACACGAACCCAAATACTGGAAGGGCACATTCTCAGCAGTGTGATCGGGGTTGAAGAATGTTGGTGCTCCTATAAACTCTTCCACGTCCTCATCATCCACTCCCAGTTCAAATGCATGGTCACCACTGGACATGTCCGGATCCCTCTCTACAATGGAAGGACAAGTGAATTGATATTCTGTGTGTCATTCAAGGAAAAAGAACATTTGTGCACACTTGCAAATGTACACACGCTGCATTTATACACACATAAGTACGTATGTACGTATGTAGGAATGAACACACACCTGGAGTGACCCACAACACACACCTGGAGTGACCCACACGACACACACCTGGAGTGACCCACACGACACACACCTGGAGTGACCCACACGACACACACCTGGAGTGACCCACATAACACACACCTGGAGTGACCCACACAACACACACCTGGAGTGACCCACAACACACACCTGGAGTGACCCACAGCACACACCTGGAGTGACCCACACAACACACACCTGGAGTGACCCACATAACACACACCTGGAGTGACCCACACAACACACACCTGGAGTGACCCACACAACATACACCTGGAGTGACCCACACAACATACATCTGGAGTGACCCACACAACATACACCTGGAGTGACCCACACAACACACACCTGGAGTGACCCACAACACACACCATGAGTGACCCACACAACACACACCTGGAGTGACCCACAACACACACCTGGAATGACCCACATAACACACACCTGGAGTGACCCACACAACACACACCTGGAGTGACCCACAACACACACCTGGAGTGACCCACACAACACACACCTGGAATGACCCACACGACACACACCTGGAATGACCCACATAACACACACACCTGGAGTAACCCACACAACACACACCTGGAGTGACCCACACGACACACACCTGGAGTGACCCACAACATACACCTGGAGTGACCCACAACACATACCTGGAGTGACCCACAACACACACCTGGAGTGACCCACAGCACATACCTGAAGTGACCCACATAACACACACCTGGAGTGACCCACACAACACACACCTGGAGTGACCCACAACATACACCTGGAGTGACCCACACAACACACACCTGGAGTGACCCACACAACACACACCTGGAGTGACCCACACAACACACACCTGGAGTGACCCACACAACACACACCTGGAGTGACCCACACGACACACACCTGGAGTGACCCACACAACACACACCTGGAGTGACCCACACAACACACACCTGGAGTGACCCACACAACACACACCTGGAGTGACCCACAACACATACCTGGAGTGACCCACAACACACACCTGGAATGACCCACAGCACATACCTGGAGTGACCCACATAACACACACCTGGAGTGACCCACACAACACACACCTGGAGTGACCCACATAACACACACCTGGAGTGACCCACACAACACATACCTGGAGTGACCCACAACACATACCTGGAATGACCCACAGCACATACCTGGAGTGACCCACATAACACACACCTGGAGTGACCCACACAACACACACCTGGAGTGACCCACATAACACACACCTGGAGTGACCCACACAACACACACCTGGAGTGACCCACAGCACATACCTGGAGTGACCCACAGCACATACCTGGAGTGACCCATACAAAGCATACCTGGAATGACCCACATAACAATGATCCACACAATACACACCTGGAGTGACCCACAGCACATACCTGGAGTGACCCACAGCACATACCTGGAGTGACCCATACAAAGCATACCTGGAATGACCCACATAACAATGATCCACACAATACACACCTGAAGTGACCCACATAACAATGACCCACATAACACACACCTGGAGTGACCCACACAACACACACCTGGAATGTCAAGGTCCACTTCTGATCGTTTCAGTAATTTTGATGCCAAATGTGAGAACACCTCCGATTCTGTGAGTGTATTTTGCTTCTTGAGCCTAGCCTCCCCTGGGTAGAGAATAGATATGACATTCACAGAACATGTACCATATCGGAACTTATTCCAACAATGTAGCTACACTTTGCCGTATTCATTGCTATGGAGACGTCATTCCATTTCATTAGGTCACACGTACAGGATGTAACGGTTTGTTGTTGGTTGTCCTGTGCCTTTTATGAGGTTCAATCGATTAAGTTAAAAAAAAACATGGAAAACCACAGATGGACGGTTGTAAACTAAGCTAACGAGTTGAATTCCTGTCAACAATATCTCCATACATACAGCACATCCACCAGTTGTAAGACAGCTCAATATTGTCAATGTTTCATTGCATCCAGATCCATAACCACAATTATTTCATTCTACATAGGATGGCCTATCATGCAAGGCTCACACCAGGGGACTGGTCTCGATGCTCCCGACGAGAAAATATTCAGTTATTAGAATATTCAATCTTTTGATCTCTTTAATGCATTCTCATTATCATACTATCTATGAAGATCCCAACATCAACCATGGACCATGGTTAACGGATTACAGAATCACCTCGAGACTCGATAGATCGACACTGCAACAAAACATACGGCGAATATACGCATGCTGTGAATAGTCTAGGCCTGTATGCTGTGAATAGTCTGGGCCTGTATGCTGTGAATAGTCTAGGCTTGTATGCTGTGAATAGTCTAGGCCTGTATGCTGTGAATAGTCTAGGCCTGTATGCTGTGAATAGTCTAGGCATGTATGCTGTGAATAGTCTGGGCCTGTAAAGTAGCCTTATTGGCTAAGGGTCTCGTTATAACGAATACATCTGGATATTCACCTCTTCGGGGAGACGTTGAAAACGTGCCAGACCTCTGACTCCCCACACTACCAACTGGAGATTTCGACTGAGGAGAGGCGAAGACGTTGTCGGGCGGGCCATCCTTCTGAAGGTTACCTATTCCGGAGATGGAAGTAGCCATCGTGCTGCTCGTCCCGGTTCCAAAATGTAAAATTGGGAAAGAAACTGTAAACGTAGTTTTAGGGCGGGACCTAATCAGTAACCATAGTAACCGTACGGGGCCGATCAACTCGGTACGCAAGGCCGGCTACCTGAGCTACAGGAAGACGAGTTGGAGGCGAAGGATGGCGACAGGGACGTTCACGGTGCAGAAAACGGTCGTGAGACCGTCACGAACGCACGATTATCTGTATGGTATGTTGTCGCGACTCACTGCGCCAATGCGGTCAAAGTTCTCTTCTAGGGTGGTTTGCAGCTGCTTTTCCCCCCATCATGATTATCTCCTTTTAGCGTGGGAAGAAACAGACAGTTATGTGAACGTTGCATTATGTTCCAATTTGCATCTTTTAGACCCCATTTTCACTGTGGCCAGCGAAAGAGATCATATGAAGCAATCTTTCCAAGCTCAAACATCCATTGACAGAGTGGTGAGCGGTACTCTGATTAGTGATGAGTGTCCGACATGAACCATCTCTGTGCACCGCATGTAGCTCTAGGGCTATCACTAGTGTGTGCACACTGTACATACCTACGTACATACGTACGTATGTAGCAGGTAGCAATTAGTGCATGCTACATACATATGTACGTAATGCCATATTCGTCTGGTTAGTACACACACCTGGTTAGTACACACTCCTGATTAGTACACACTCCTGGTTAGTACGCACTCCTGGTTAGTACACACTCCTGGTTAGTACACACTCCTGGTTAGTACTCACTTCTGGTTAGTACACACCCCTGGTTGGTACATACGTACATGCATGTATTATGTACAGTATTATAATGTACAAGTGTGCGTACACTAATGTGAGTACATACATATTTCTTACATTGAAACTGCAGAAACAAGTTCCAGAGTTCAAGACAATGTTCAGTAGTCTCAGGCACTATCCACGTAGCACCATACGACTAGAGACAACAGACCCTGTACCTGCCCATGTCGATAGGCGGTGGAGGGGGTATGGAGAACAGATGAGGCAGTCCATCATACGATATACCAAGTGAGATCACACACACACACGCACGCACACACACACACACACACACACACACACACACACACACACACACACACACACTGACAAACTCACACAGACATGTGGACATGTACGTATGTACGTACTTATATATGGGGAATAGTTGCTTTTTCTTTCCTCTCGCATTAGTATTATTAGTATCTCGTACACAAGTACGTACATGTATACCCACGTACACACAGTCACATACGTATGTATGTAATGCATGTATATTCTGTTGACTTTACTAGGTTCAACTATGACCCCACCATAACTGTACCTCCTGTACACTATGAAGACCCAAATGTGGACGGTAAGAACAGGTACAAGTACTTCAGAAGGCCCATCATTCCTTTCCTGCAACAGATGCCTCCCAATGTGGTCCTGGAGCAAACTAAGTGAGTCCTTTACTACCGCAAGTGATTTGATGTCATGTACAGTTGAACACTCATAAAAAGTACAGTAGTACGTAGTAGAGTGACTGAATGACAATAGGAATACTGTATACAATCACGAACATTCACCACGTTGTATGGGACCTGGTACTGATACTGTACTTAAATACACTGTGCAAGGTATCCAATGTATTGTGCCTCTGTAATCAACAAGTCAGTCATGTACACGTGCATACATCTATATAAACAGAGCCTATAAACATAAGTACAGATGAACACTCATATAACAAACCAGAAATTCCAGGGCAATCTGTTTGTTATAAGCAGGAGTTTGTTATATCAGGACAATTTCCTATGAGATACTGTAGCACATGGTTGAGATCATTGCATTGTTATACGTATCAAGAATTTTGTTATAGAGGAGTTTGTTATAAGAGTGCTCCACTGTACGTACGTACGTTGGACCAGTATTGAGATGTGATGCTACGTACGTACATGATGTACAGTGAATTTATGTTGATCTGCCACTGCTTTATCCACCAAACCTTTCAGTCCTCCACAAATTCCCTGTATCAATATAATATGCAAGTACTAATGAATATCCAATCAATCATAAATTTTAGGAAAAATGAATTGCAGTGGATTACCGAGAACTCACTGTAGTGTCATGGTATTTGATACTGTGTGTTATAGGTAGCTGGACCCTGTCTATGTGTTCTACAGCGGTGATAAAGTCAATTATCACTCATTTTGCTGTTGTTTGCCACTAGTCATGTGACGCTATTGATGAAGTCTATAGAGAGGAGTCTAAATGAGTGCACAAACAATTGTAGTTGAAGGCATAAGCACTGTAATATCAGGATTTATTGGGATATTGATATACGTACGTTGGGACTAGTTACTCTTAGATGGATATCACCCATGCAGCACTAATATGTACGTACGTACGTACTTACTTGTATGCACACTAATTGCATCTATATGTGTCTGCTTGTGTGCTGTCAGGAATGTGGACCCCCTGGCTCCGCCCACTCTGTCCCACGATGTGGAGGATGTGGCTGCGGGAACAAGGACGGTGTATGTACAGACAGACTATCGGGACAGTGAAGCACAGACGGACCCCTACACACCACCTCATGTGGTCAAACCTGGAGAACAGCCTGAACTGCTTACATTGGCCAACCTGTCCTGGGGTAGGCATTCCATGTGCACACATACAACAGTATATCAGGGCCATGATTCTGCTAATGTACGTATGTACATACTTACTGTATGTATGTACACACACACATACATTCAAAGGTACACACGTATGTACGTACGTATGTACATATGTACGTAACTGAACAGCATAAGTATTGTATAGTATATGTACGTACGTACCTATGTACATACATATGTCTGTCTTCATGTACGTATGTAGGTCATGGGCTCCCAGCTGGACTGGCAGAGGTTGAAATGATAGAGAGAGCTAGAGCAAAGAGAGAGTGGTCAGTCTCTGGGTGCCTACATAGACGTTTGCACTGCCTGCTTCATGCATACATGCATGAAAGTACAATATGTACATGTGTACTTGCTATCATATCCCTCGGTGACATATGTATGTAATACAACAGTTGCTGTGTGTACTGTACACTATAGTCTGGCCGCCAACTTCCAGGACCAATGCTAACCACACCCATACCTACCTACGTACACATACATTGTATATATTTGCATGGTGATGAGATATTGCTTTGTGTTGATCTCTGGACACAGGGAGTCAACACTGCCTCCTCTGAATGACCTTGATCAGATGGAGAAGAGACGTAGGATGATGGAGGAACAGGAGAGGAAGGAGTGGGCGTTCAGGGAGAAGGAGATAGAGAAGTGAGCTCATTGGTCTAATGCTCATATGTAATTTACATGCATGGATATGTGTGTACATACGTACGTATGTACAAATCAATTTATGTATTAGTGTGCACACTGGTGATTGATGTTTGGTGTTATTTATCATGATTTGTTTCCATTTTCATCAAAGGACGTACGTACATAATTGTGTATCTATGTACCTACGTGGATTCTTTCAAAATACATAAACAAGGAGAAACCTTCAAGAATTAATTATTCACAAACTACGTACATATAACTTTTAGCAATTAACACCCAAGCAATAATACACATACGCATGTATGTAACAGTTACGTACATATGTGAAAGCTTATATGCCATAGTATTGTATAGTGATAGTCATATACGTAATGTAAGGGAGAAACTTTTCACGGATTTCACAGTCGGCATACATAACATCTTTGAAGATAATATCTATGAAATTTTTAACAGTGCAATAGTAACATCAATTGGAACATCCGCCAAAAAAAATCATTTGTGAAATTTCATTTTGGAGCCATCCGTGAGAATTTGACCTGAGAAAATTTCTTGCTTTACAGTATTCACAGTGGCTACTAAACACAACACTACATGTGTGAGCTGTAACTGGGAGTTTCCTTTCCACTGTCATCCAATGCTAGTACTGTAAGCTAGTACTGTATATGTAAGTACCATATAGCAGGAAAGTTTTATTCGTGAACACTCAATGACGTAATCGTCTGACAATGAATTAATGCGATGGGCGTTGAAAACGCGAAACTTTTTTTCGCAAAATTGAGCGATTCGCAAAAGTTTTGTCCCGCAAAACTTTCCCGCTATACGGTATGTGCGTACATACGTACATACCTGAGTATCATGTTCACTAATGCACTTTATATGCAGATCTCTGTAGACACGTACGTACATTTCATTGAGTATGTGTTCGTTGTGTTGTCAAGTATCAGTGCAACCGTTGTAGTGTGTGTGTTCAAACTACGTAAACTTGTGTGCAGGTTGCAGGAGGAGAAAATGTCACTGCTGGAGCAAATGCTCAAGCGGAGAGAAGCAGACAGTAAAGCCCTCACTGAGAGGAGACTGGAGCATCTTTGGTGAGGCTACTAGATATCAATAACTGTAAGCATGCATATGTACGTACATGCATGTATACATCATACCTATGATGCTTAAACATTTGGTTATTATGCATATACATACGTATATGTACGTATGTACGTACGTACATGTATACGTACATACGTACTGTACGTATGTAGTATGTATATACGTATGCATATGTGTATAGTAATTTTGTATGACGTACATACTTACATATGTACGTATGTATGCGCATGTGCACAGGGGGAAGAAGCAGATGGGTAATCAGAAGGGAATACAAAGACTACGGAAACACCACGTCCAAGGTACGCATGTACATGCATTCAAGGTATACGTATGTAAACATACATACGTATGTATGTATCTAATCTGTGAAGTCATTCATGTACGTATGTACGTGTTTTGAGTGTTAGTATACGTATGTACCACGTGTGCCCTGTGTACCATGTGTATTGTGTACTGTTTGTACCATGTGTGCCATGTGTATCATGTGTACTGTACATACCATGTCTACTGTTTGTACCATGTGTACCGTGTGTACTGTACGTACATACATACCATGTCTACTGTTTGTACCATGTGTACCGTGTGTACCTTCAGTTCTACGCAAGTTGAGTGAGAAGCACAAAAATGTTGAGGGTAAACTTGAACGTCGTGATGTCATCAAGGACTACTCCAGCTACAGCTCCCAGGTGTACGCCCCCATGACACGGATTGGGGTGTTCCTGGACAGCAACGCCCACCAGTACCAGGTGTCCAGCCACTACAAGGACACACTCTACGGACTACTGGAGCTGGAGGCTGGACTCCCCGCAGCCCTAGTCAGACCAAGGTATGGCATGTTGTATGCAAGCACGTCATCTGTATATTGTACCTATGTACATAGTACATAGTACATGCGTAAGTACATACGTACGTATGTCCAATATACAGTATGTACAGTCACTTCATCTGTACATTTCATCTGTACATTGTACGAATACGTATGTACCTACGTGTATATGTACGTACATACATATGTGTACATACATACGTATGTATATAGTGTATACAGACACTTCGTTTGTTTGTACATTGCACGTGCATACATACGTACGTGCATGTATCCTGATTGTTGAACATCAAAGAGGCCCACATGTTCTATTTATCCATGAGATCCCCAGATGTACAATTCATAAATCAATCAGCTATAGAAAGGTCAGCAAGTGACTAAGAAGGATACATGTTGTGTACATAAAAACGTATATCGACTTTAGAAGGATCCATTCCCTGTGTATCCTTCCTAAAGGTGATGCATACGTACATACATACGCTTATTTGTACATTGTACTAAGTATGTACGTATTCCGATGTCTGGCATATTCATGATAATGTGTGATATTGCCTGTATGTTCATATGTCAATTCTTATGTAGATGGGATGCTCCCAGTCGGGGTGCAAAGGTCATCGGATACAAGGCCCGACAGAAGAAGAAGTTGGTAGCAGAACTGGACAAAGAGTACGAAGAGATTGTCAAAGTTAAGGAGCAAAGTCAGTGAAGGAATAAGGAATGCAATAAGTCTACAATCATGTTGTGTTAATGGTCCTCTCCAACCCTGTGTCTGTCTTTGAGCATTCTTGCTTCTATTGTGTGGAGGTTTTCCATTTACCATAACATGTAAAGTGAATTCTCGTTAATTCGCCATAAGTTTTTTTATGGTTGAGTAACGAGTTTGAAGGATTAACTGGATATTCATTAGTGCTTGTACATTATATTGGTTCTGGGGAATGGTGGTTGGTAAATAAAGATTGGCAGATTAATGAGAATTCACTGTACAAGGGTATGTACGTAGGTCACAATTTGAAGTGATTGTTTAGGTGATAAATACAAGCACATAGAGCGTGTTGATTGTCTAAATGCCACTATTAATTTTGGTACGTAAATGTGTGTGGTGTGTGGTGTGGGTATGGGTGTGGGTGTGGGTATGAGTGAGGGTGTGAGTGTGTGTGGGTGTGGGTGTGGGTGTGTGTACTTGAGTGAAGCCAACACACCATCCATGCCATGTCACAGTTGTAAATGTGCTTCTACGTACAGTGCACGGAACTGTACTCAGGGTCTTACATCAAATAACCTATGTACGTATATACATACGTATGTATATACACACAATATGTACTAACATGTACATACATCCGTACAAACGTAACTAGTGCGTGCATGAGAATACTCTCCTATAGAAAGACATATCAACAGAGACCACCCATTCCTGGTCCCCTGGGGGGACTTTGTAGATACGTTCCGCTGTATTTGAACGGACACTGTCACTGCTGGCATGCATCTGCTGTGTATGTACATATGTATGTGATGGCTCCATCTGCCCCTCCTGTCAGGGACGCCCACTGCAGCCAAGGAGCTCAGGTTCCTGGAGAAGGTGGAGAAGCCTCGACCACGACCTCCCACGCCCTATGTGGAGCCAGAAACAGAGGTACAATCATGAGTGTTGTATGCACACACCCCTGCAGAACATGTAGTTATCATTCAATGTTGTTGAAACTGTACTGAGGCCCTTACATCAAATCAGCCGTGTATGTATGTATATGTATGTACATACGTATGTATGTGTATATGTTTGTACGTATGTGTATGTACGTATGTGTATATGTTTGTATATACACGGTAGTACATCTGCAAAGCATGTGGTTGTCATTCGATCCATGTTGCTGCTCTGTGCAGGATGAGGAGAGGAGGGAACTGGCGGTGACCTTCCTACAGAAGGTCATTCGAGGGAGGGCCATTCAAAACAGAGTGAGTATTTACATACGTACGTACATTCCTTAATATGTATGTACGTCAGTGTTGTGGCAATTACAGCTCACAAGTAATCAATTACGATTACAATTACTTGGCTATTTCAAGAACCCATTACCATTACCATTACTCCGCAGCTTCAAGTAATCAATTACCATTACAACTACTTTAAGCAATTACAATTACAATTACAATTACATAGTAGTTATATAAAATGACAGTTAATTTTCATAAATAGTAATGTTTTGAAGTTCTTAGGTAGCATGCGACATCTTAGTGGATTCAAAATTTTGCTAGCCTGACTTAAAACACGTTCCACCAGTGCAGATGTTACAGGCACAGTGAAACCTTACTTGCTAGCTTAGCAAGCAAAGGGTATTCAGTGGCTTTTAATTGCCAAAACTCAAGGAGGTTCTCTCAATTCAACTGGGACTCCCTCTTGTCCACAACCTTATCTACATCAATTTCCACAAGTTACCGCACCACCTTCAGCTGGGAATTCCAGCATGTTTCATTCTTAGCAATTACTGTTTCACCCAATAATTCTTCCACCTTCTCAATCACCAGAGTTGATCCCCAACAATGGCTAACAACTTGACCTGCCTTACATAGAACTGCATATATACCTTATAACAATATATAATACCATACCCCTCATTGAGTAGAAGTCTTTTCATATCCAGGGGAGCAAGGACAAATGTAATTGCATGTAATTGTGTAATTGTGCATCGATTACACAAAAAGTTGAATGTAATCAATTACCATTACAATTACTTCAGTGAAAAAAATCTCAATTACGATTAAATTACAATTACCTAGAAATGTGTAATTGATTACAGCCAATTACAATTACCAATTACCATTACCACAACACTGATGTACGTATGTATTTACGTACATACTGTAGTGTATGTTCTCATTTACATATATACGGATGTACGTATATATAACATACATATTATGTACTTATGTACATTGTGGTATATTACCTAACCTGAGGATATGTGTACATAGGTACGTACATACGTATCTTAAGCAGGCACACATGTACTATACCTACCCACCTATATACATGTCAAGCACTAACCACTCCATGTCATTTTCATTTCTTTCTATAGATGTTCGAGGGGAAGGAAAGGAGACTTCAACTTGTTCATGAGTTAAGAACGACCCATGCTTTGCAGGAGTCAGGACAGAAGTTGAAGGAGAAAGAGAAGTCCACAGTCATTGATAAACAGCTCCAGGAGGCAAAGAGAACACACAAGGACAATGTTGTCAAGGATGTGGTGGAAGAAGGAGCTGCAGAGGTGATAGGCAAGCAGCTGGATTTCCTCAACAAAGAGCTTGTTAGACTGCAGGTGTGTGTGTGTGTGTGTGTGTGTGTGTGTGTGTGTGTGTGTGTGTGTGTGTGTGTGTGTGTGTGTGTGTGTGTGTGTGTGTGTGTGTGTGTGCGTGTGTGTACATACGTACGTACATTCATATGTAGGTTCACTACATACATATGTATGCAGTACATATCAAGATATCATCTCATATACGAATGCATATGTACAGTGGGGGGTCAGAAAGGCTTCTGTACTCAACCATACTACAATTGTGCTATAATACTTTGGCTTGTTGCTGAATGTGTAGTTGGTGTGTTGAGTGTAGTCCTGTCATATCCCATCAGGAGGAGCGTCGCATCCACGCTTTTGCCATGTTGGCCGAGAGGCAGAGAAGAATGAGGGAAGCAGAAGAAAGTGGTCACCGCCAAGTGGAGGAGAGGATTCGGCGACAGGAGGATGAGATATTCAGACAGGTGGGTGGTGGGTGGGGCAGTGGGTGCATGGGTGGGTGCATGGGTGGTGGGTGGGGCAGTGGGTGCAGGGGTGGTGAGTGGGGCAGTGGGTGTATTGTGAATGGAAACGTGATTTCCAAACCTACTGTGTGTACTTAGCATGTGTGAAGTGTACACCAACAATGGGTGTCAGAATCCAGAACTAACTGCCGCCTCGTGCTCACACATGTTCTACATCTTGAGAAGTGCACTACATGAAGATGTGGTCGCAATTCCCCTTTCATCAGCTACTAAGCACGCAGGCGATCATGTGTAGTTGTCCTTTGAGCTGCCACCCAAACATGTTAGCTGTAGCACAGGTCCTACACCACCCCAGGACCTGGTGGTCCGTGCAGACCTTAGTTGCACATTAGTGTACACATGCGTACACCATCCTGTAGGTAGGGGGATACCTGTGCTGGTGTTTCAGACTGTATATCCTATATTACAGTACATGCGTACATACTGCAGTACACATGTCTGTACAGCGCATAGGTAGGTACAGGCCTATGTGACTCTCCTTACAGGCCTATGTGACTCTCCTTACAGGCTTATGTGACTCTCCTTACAGGCCTACGTATGTGACTCTCCTTACAGGTGATGCTGGTTCACCAGTCAACAGTGGATTCTTACCTGGAGGATGTTATTCTGGACTCAATGAAGAGGACAGCTGACCAGCAGGTGTGATTTGGGGACAGCATGGCATGTTGATACATACATGTGTATGTACATGTACATGTATGTACAGCATAGTAGTACATTGGATGCTGTTTTATGCTGATTGCAGGCTAGGGACGAGATACAGGAGCAAGCCGGAAGGATCAACAGGATTGCTATTGAGTTGGAGGACACGTAAGTGCTCCCTGCACTGTGATACTGTGTGTATCAGTGACGATAGTGCCTATGGGGATCTCAGTGGGTGTGTAGTCTAAATTCACACTTGCACACATCCCTCAGCTCCTCTGTTGCCTGTAGTACAAGGTAGCACAATGTTGTTGGAGCCATTTGGTGCATGCGAGACCACTGTACTTACGTATGATGGCAAACCAGTCCAGGAGGAACAAATTCAGCAGCCTTAGTCGACCCTAGGGGAACAAATTCAGCAGCATTTTCCCCCCCTAGAGGAACAAATTCAGCAGCCTTAGTCGACCCTAGGGGAACAAATTCAGCAGCATTTTCCCCCCCTAGAGGAACAAATTCAGCAGCCTTAGTCAACCCTAGGGGAACAAATTCAGCAGCCTTAGTCAACCCTAGGGGAACAATTTCAGAGGTCTTATTTTCCCCAGAGGAAAACATGCAGCTGCCATGTGACCCTGGAGGCCACGCTCTGTTGCAGCTCTAGGTTCCCTATTGCCTCCTGGAGGGATCAAATTGTACATGACCATGGGTACATCAAATGGTATAATTTTATGTACTTATGTTTATAGGCTCTGTTCACATAGATGTATGTACGTGTACATGACTGACTTGTTGATTACAGAGGCACAATACATTGGATACCTTGCACAGTGTATTTAAGTACAGTATCAGTACTCATACAACGTGGTGAATGTTCGTGATTGTATACAGTATTCCTATTGTCATTCAGTCATTCTGTGCTCATATGTGTTCCTTCTTTTCCGGGTGCCACTTGTAATAGCCCTTGGCTAGCAGTTCCCCAGGTGAAATACGCGTACCTATGTATGTACCTTATGCCTGATACCTGATTGCCTGTGATCACTGACTCAATCCATAGTTTTACCTGCCTACTACCCTTATAGTGGAATGTACGTACGTATTATTCAGTTGTACACTTAGCGACCACTAATCATATTCATTGCCATTATGTCATACTGCTGTGCCCTCCTGATGCAATGGCATTCACTTTTGTTGAGGAAGTCAAGGGAACAATGGAATGTATAGAGTTGGCACCCCTGTGACACCTGCCTACGCCTGCACATTAGCTCACATCTCAGTGGGCAACCTTCCATCTCTCTCTCTGACAGGATGTGTGTACATTGTTGAGCAATAGCATGATATTGGGTGAATACTTTAGTAGATTTTGCTTATTGAGAGAGATTACTCACTTTTTCAGTGTATATACGTACATATGTATTTATAGCCTCTACTTTTATATGTGTGTACATGTGTAAGTATTTACATATATGTGCATACATACGTATTTAAGTACATTATCAGTTTTAAATCTGTACACAAGTTACTACATATGTGATATTTACGTATGTGTTCATCTGGTGTTTCCGACAGTCGTAATGAACTGGAGAGCAAGGAACTGGTTGCCGAGATGGTCACTACCTTTCTTTTACCAGAAGTAGAAAAGAAGACATTTAGGGAAAAAGGTCAGCATGTTTGTACAGTACCACTGTGTGTGTGTGTGTGTGTGTGTGTGTGTGTGTGTGTGTGTGTGTGTGTGTGTGTGCATGCGTTTGTGTCTGTGTGTGTGTGTGTGCGTTTATGTCTGTGTGTGTGTGTGTGTGTGTGTGTGTGTGTGTGTGTGTGTGTGTGTGTGTGTGTGTACCTGTGTGCTGCACGCTCTTGCTGTGCACGATCTCAAAAACGTACACACCAGGAATGTGCAATGAGTTCTTGAATTCCAAACTGCAACAATTCATGAACAGAAAATGAGTTAGATAACAACTTTAGTGCATTTTCCTGATCATTTTGTACAGTGAATATTCGTTAATCCACTGCAATTTGTTTTCAAAGAATATGGTTGATTAACGAGTTTGGTGGATTAACGAGAATTCACTGTACTTGAACGAACGAAGTCATGTGTAATAATGATGGCGGGTGATGTTGTTATGAATTGATGAAATCCACTTTTTGTATACATACTGACATAGGTACATACATTGGTACGTACATGCTAACCAGTATACTGTACCTTATCAGTTTGTCTTCCCGTGTACCAAGTACACTATGTATAGTGCCCCCTATTCTTCAGTCCACGAGCACCAGCGGAGACACATTCTTGCTGCTCATCGCATCATCCACAAAGTCGTCAAAGAATCACCTTTGCAGTTTTCCTCGCATACCAGCAGTGAAGCCAGCAGCGATCAACAGCATTCCACGGTGCCAACTGGAGACTCACCAGAAGCCACTCAATGAACAGGTGTACGTCTACACTCCCTCTCTGTATATACATAACTGCTCATGTTCATTATATGTTGTAATTTAATAAAATATACTATAAAATAATGATGTTATATTGAGAATTTGTTGAGGTAACGACCATTCAATAAGAAATCCTACATCTGTTCACTTATTGTGTATGTTTGTGTTCTGAATAATTGGCTAATTGAAGCCATATTAAGCACCGGCCACTTTACTTGTCGACTACAGGAAATCTTGTCCACAGGACATACCTACAAACAGTCTTGTACATGTCTATGAGTACACATGTACACATGTATGCATTTGCCATTACATCCAACATATTTGTATTTGGTTTATGTGTATATGTCTAGTCTCAGTTTGATCAAATTAAGGTGGACATGCATGTACTTATTTTGTTACATTTGTTCAGACAACAAGGTCCTGTGAAATTAGAATATATGGGAATAATTGATGTCACAAATGTTTTTTTTAATTAAGTTGACACATTACCGTTTGTGTAATATTATAATTCTATTAGAGTGAATACTTGTTAATCTGCGGCAATTGGTTATCAAAAAATAAGGTGGATTAACGAGTTTGGCGGATTAACTGGATATTCATTGGTACTTGTACATTATATTGGTACTTGGAAATTGTGGTGGATTAACGGGTTTGGCAGTTAAAGCAGTGGCGGATTAACGAGAACTCACTGTATATATATACATATACAGTACATCTGTACCCATGCAATTGCAAGCTCATGATACAGAACGATCGATGCATAATATGCGTATACCATAGCTTGGGGAGTTAGAAATCACTACGCATGTAATAGTCATAATAATAACATAATCACATTACCCATCCATGTAGTAGTAGTAGTGAATATAATAATATGGTTATTCATGTCATCAAATATTCTGGTTGTTTGCTATACTTAGTGCAAGCCAGCTATGTGATGAAGTTAATTAAGGCAACATGGCTATATGATAATGACCATAAACAGGTATAACAGCTGTTTATATAGTTTATTAATAAAGCCTGTGATATCTTAAAGCACATGTACATTATAATTATGTATTATTGATATTAATTATATCGTTATGTCACTTACATTATAACCTGTTCTTATAATATTATTGTATACGTAGCTGTACATATTGTTTTCAATTTAGTGAAGTAGCAATTTATAAATTAGTAATGTACGTACGTAGTGTTTTCAATTTAGCATGTGCGCATTACTAATTTCCTTGATTAGAATTGATCAGCATGTAATGACTCACATTACAAATGGATAGAACATCTAAAACGACCATTGATACATAATTGGATACAAAAATTATTCTATATGATATAATATCTTTATAGTAATTAAATTAATACTGTATGTGTAAATATTATATGGTAAGTATTGTATGTGTAATTCTGTTCCTGTGTTAAGCTGTAGCTCTACCTCATAATTTTGAATTGTTGTGGTATGTATATTTCTAGGTCATAGTTTTTCTGTTCTGTACAGTAGAACCTCTATTAAAGGACTCTCCCCATAAAGGACACCATAGAAATCACCTCCCTACAAAGGACACTCTGTAAGGCACCAAAAATAGATTTTACTATAGTGCTAATACATTTTTCACCTCTGAAGAGTGGACAACCTCTCTACAGTGGACAAATTACCTGGTCCCAATGTGTCCTTTATAGAGAGGTTCCACTGTATCTGGTTCATGATGTGTAAATATATAAATGCTACAATGTCATATGCATGCATGTTCTTGTGCATATATTGTAGTAGAATAACAGAACATGTTAAATGCTGAGGTGACTGGGAACAGGTAGCGTTCACCTGCACAGTTAACGCAGCAGTTGAAACAGGTGTCTACATGCATGCATGTACAACTGTTGTTCAATAATAAATTATTACCTCCTATGACATAACTAGATCAAGGCTATAATAATCTTTGCTACAGGATACACGCCAAGGTAAATATATAAACGTGCGCCGATATCGACTGTCATTCGAATACTAACGACGGCCGTTGGACGTATGGACAGTTGGACAGCAATCAGTGAGTTGTTATAGAGGCGCGTAATTCTGTTACCATAGTAACGCCCCCGAGGTCATCCCATAGGTATGACTGTACAGTACTGAAGACCGTATTATTATGTTGGCATTATTCGAGTCTCTTATCTTCAAACACTAGTCCTTTCGTATCAGAACTTCATCCTAAGGGTAAAAAGATTGCTTTGTTACGTTTTCTTGCTCAAATGTGAGTTTTACTGAGACAGCGTTCAACCATAATAATATTAGTGTAGTATATTAATGTCCAGTCGCTCAGCACGTGGGCTATAGCCTTCCAATTCACTACTATCAGAGGGATTTAGGTAGGCTTTCGGTACTCAATATTCTTTCTTTACTACAACAAGAAGGTGTGTGTTCAGTAATTCGATGGATGTTGTGCATGTGTACGGATATAAGTAGGCTTTTATGGGTGTATTCACATATACGGTATTTATAACACGTGTTGGAATGCATGGTCTGATACGTTATTAACATAATAGTTGACGCTCGTGTAGCTATCAACCTGATGTCTCTCGAGGGTACAGGACCAGTCAATGACGAGATGTCTCTGAGTTCCACTGAAGAGCACCTCTATTCTGATCCTAATATAGAGGTGATTATCGACGTAATTTGATTCATACGCTATGTTAATGTTGCTGTCCCGTGTTAGTACTTGTCGGGTTTGTCCGGCTGCGTAATAACCTGTTGTAATTTGTGACTGAGGAAATCCTAAACTCGTAGCTTAGGAAGTCCTAAATAATTAAATAAGAGTGTTTGTACGTATTTCATGGAATCAATTATCAATGATTTATAGTGTGATTTGATTTGTCTGTGAGGATAGATTGATTTAATTTCCTGTATCCCACCACTTCCAGGTGATTACTGATGCCTCGGCCATTTTCAAGACCCTTCATCAGAACAGGGAAATAGCTAAGATGGGGAGTCTTGGTTCACATTTCCAATCTGGATTACTTCCCCTTTCTAATTCCAAAACTAACTCGCATTCCACTTCAAGATTGGATTCTGATTTTTTTTCTCATGTGTTTTCATCCCTCCCTGTGCTGAAACACAGCCAGAAAGCCATCATCAACCACGACCTCTATGTTATCGATGACTCAATGAGTTTAAATGAACTAAACTTTAGGTTTCCTGTCCATTCACTCGAAATTGACCCAGAGGGTTACATGCTGCGGGGAAGAAGAAGCAACAGAGAGGTTCAAAGGAAGGTGTACGATGACTACACAAATGCCTTCTCTGACAGCGAGACCACAGAGAACCCCAGCTCTTCAGAGGAAGAGGATGAGACAGAAGAGGACCTTGATTCTGAGGATGAGGACTATGACACTGGGAAGAGTACTGCTGCCAAGAGGAGTGAGTGTGTGTGTGTGTGTGTGTGTGTGTGTGTGTGTGTGTGTGTGTGTGTGTGTGTGTGTGTGTTTGTGTGTGTTTGTGTGTGTGAGTGTGTGTGTTTGTGTGTGTGAGTGTATGTGTATGTGTGTGTGTGTGTGTGTGTGTGTGTGTGTGTGTGTGTGTGTGTGTGTGTGTGTGCAGTCTCCGCACTGGTGTGTCTACAGATGTACATACATATGTATGTAGTACATACGTATGTACAATAGGTACACCAGTGGTTTATACCTACGTAGGGCTACTGGTACTTGTACATATGTATGTTCGGTGCAACTTTACTTACTACATGAGTACATACGTATGTACATATGTATGCTGGTTGGTGTACACCCTCCTGGTTAGTGTACACACTCTTGGTTAGCAGATACTCCTGGTTAGTACACACTCCTGATTATTGCACACTCCTGGTTAGTACACACTCCTGGTTAGTACACACTCCTGGTTAGTACACACTCCTGGTTTGTACACACTCCTGGTTAGTACACACTCCTGGTTAGTACACACATGCATACATACCTACATACGTACTTACATAGCAAGCTGGACTGTACATATGTACATATACAAGTGTATGTGGTTACTCTTGTCCATATCTCTTTGTACCGTTTTGAACCTATTTGTACCAGCTCGTGTATTTACCCTTTTGAACCTCGCTAGTACACCTACTATTACTGTGCTTGTGAATGCATCTGTTGCCATAAGACATGTGCATGTAAAGAGACTGTCCTTGTAAAATGCACTGTTGTAAAGCGGTCCAACTGTACTATGAAAATCCCTATAATCTGACAACCTGTATTATCTGACATATACACGTCTATGTTGCCTGAAAGAATGTTGGATTATTGAAGTGTTTCCATTGTAGTATTTGTATGTGTATGCATGTTTTTCAAGGGATATGGAGAGCAAGGCCCTGCTGGGGTGGAGAGTGAGGCCCCACTGGGGTGGGGAGTGAGGCCCTGCTGGGGTGGAGAGTGAGGCCCCGCTGGGGTGGGGAGTGAGGCCCTGCTGGGGTGGGGAGTGAGGCCCTGCTGGGGTGGGGAGTGAGGCCCTGCTGGGGTGGGGAGTGAGGCCCTGCTGGGGTGGAGAGTGAGGCCCCACTGGGGTGGAGAGTGAGGCCCTGCTGGGGTGGAGAGTGAGGCCCTGCTGGGGTGGAGAGTGAGGCCCTGCTGGGGTGGGGAGTGAGGCCCCACTGGGGTGGGGAGTGAGGCCCTGCTAAGGTGGGGAGTGAGGCTCTGCTGGGGTGGGGAGTGAGGCCCCGCTGGGGTGGAGAGTGAGGCCCCACTGGGGTGGGGAGTGAGGCCCCGCTGGGGTGGAGAGTGAGGCCCCACTGGGGTGGGGAGTGAGGCCCTGCTGGGGTGGAGATAGGAATGATCCAGAGTCCTGGATGGTGTACTGTTGATAATGTGAAGCCATATAAGTGAAGACCGTCTGACCCAAAAATGCAACCTTTCCACTGAGTTGGTGTGAATTCGTGGTGTTGCAGACATCCGCAGTGTGTCACAGATGTCTGCAGTGCCTCAGACCTCCTCACACCCCGGACATTGTAGTGTTACATACGTCCACCCAACCCTAACGACGTAGGACTCAACTGCCTGTGGCCCAATACCCATTTTTAGTATAAACCACCCAAGAGACCATCACAAATACAAATTACCTTGTTGCTGCAATGTACGGTACAACTTTCTTAGTAAGTACCCTAGTTCTTGCATACACATTCCTGTTAATACATTTCTGCACACTTCACTCAGTCCCTAGCTCATGTACACCATGTCAACCAGTACTGATAGCGAATACAGTGTAACTTTCTCAGTAAGAGAAATTCTGTATGTACGTATGTACTTCATCTGTTGTTCATGAAGCCACAGCAGTACTCACTTACAATGCAGTCTCATCTGGGATTGCAGATGAGTTGTTGTTTGGTTCAATGGCGGTCAGTACAGAATTAGTGCAAATTCCTTTTGAATGCATGGCACCATTTCCACGCAAGGCTTCCATTCCTTTCTACACTCCACTGTGTTCAGTGAGGATAGGTACGTAGGTATGTAGTGTGCGTCCACATATCCACAATACATACGTACATGAAGTACACGTGTACATACGTACATAATATTACAACACACTAGTAATATGTGTGTATGTATGTACTATGTTAGTTTTTAGTGTACATATTATGTATTAGTGCTGGGATGATTAGTCAATCTATTTTCATTTCGAATATGATTATAGCTAATAGTGCAAGCAAATCGATTAATCACAGGAAGTAATTAAGTGAGTAGAACAGGAAGCCACCCCCACCTTATTACCCAGAACCTTCACTCCATTAGTTCAATTTTGCACTTGAAGAGTACCTGAAGTGTGAAAAGGACTCTAAACACTCTACATCACGTCTATTGGATGACTACTCAGTCTAATAAAGGGGGAGTGGTTTCCAGGTAACACTCACTTCAGGTGATTAATTGGTTGTCATGCACTGATAATCAATTTGAAAATAACAGCTAATTCCTGTCACCAGTATGAGTAGGTACATTTGTTGGTGTGTACACCATATTATTGTATGTAGGCATGTACAGTGAATTCTCGTTAATCCGCCAGTTTTATCCACCAAACGTTTTAATCCGCCACAATTTCCCAGTACCAATATAATGTACAAGCACCAATGAATATCCAGTTAATCTGCCAAACTCGTTAATCCCCCATATTCTTTACAAACGTATTTGCGGAGGATTGAGTATTCACTGTACACCATATTATTGTATGTACATATTGGTTTGTATGTAAACTAAAAACTTCATTGCATGTACACATGCTACCTTCCTGCCTCAACTGCTGTGCCACTTATCTGTACATAATAATGATATTTAAATCAACATTTTAATGATATTCATAATCCTTGAATCAACTCTGAGTCGCTGAGGTGGCCCTGGGTAATGGTATTCATTGCTATATGACTGTTACGGATGCACATGTAGTGTGAGTCTGGCTTGGTAGACCGTCGTGGGAAGTGGCGCTGGGAGGCGTGTAAAGGAGGGGCGGTCTAGCGGTACTGACAGATGTTTCACACCTCCATGTTTCACTGGTCCCAAAAGTGCTGGGCAATGATCTTCAACAGTTAGCCCATCTTAAAGGATGGTGCTGTGAGAGCCATGGGGCTGTGAGAGCCATGGGGCTGTGAGAGCCATGGTGCTGTGAGAGCCATGGGGCTGTGAGAGCCATGGTGCTGTGAGAACCATGGTGCTGTGAGAACCATGGTGCTGTGAGAGCCATGGGGCTGTGAGAGCCATCGTGCTGTGAGAACAATGGTGCTGTGAGAGCCATCGTGCTGTGAGAACCATGGTGCTGTGAGAGCCATGGGGCTGTGAGAGCAATGGTGCTGTGAGAGCCATGGTGCTGTGAGAGCCATGGTGCTGTGAGAGCCATCGTGCTGTGAGAATTATGGGGCTGTGAGAGGCTTTGAGATTTTAAAGAAGCTTTCAAACTGTGAGTAGTGGTACTATACACTGAGCCCTACAGACAACCACCTGATAGTCCAGCCAATACTCTGTATAGCAGTGATTGACAACTCAGAACATTGCCCAGTGCTACTGATGAGGAGTGGTATTCTCTGAAAAGGTCTTATAGCACATTGGCAAAGGATGAATATTACTAATTCGGGTCAAAATCCTTAAGCTTTCAAACTATCTCTGTAGTACAGAGCATCCAACATTGGTCCAATGCAATAATCCTGAACGTACTGACTGTTATCAGTAATTATACCATTAGTGAATTATCGTCCCGGAGACAATAGTTCACTAATTGTATTATTATTGATAGTCATATTGGACGCAGACATTATTATTATTATCGCATCAGCACGAAATTTTATGTTATAATTAACTAATGTTGCCATGGATATCCCCATTTGAAAAGCGTATTGAACGGTCCAATGAACTACCGTGTGAAATTCGTGAAACACCATGTAATAACTGTTGAGTCAGGAGATTAAAAATCAGGTTAATTAATTA
Source organism: Chondrilla cf. caribensis (assembly GCA_964020155.1). Taxonomy (NCBI): domain Eukaryota; kingdom Metazoa; phylum Porifera; class Demospongiae; order Chondrillida; family Chondrillidae; genus Chondrilla; species Chondrilla cf. caribensis. The sequence continues at coordinate 660,431 of OZ026546.1, read as the reverse complement.
TTGTCAATTAACGCTCAATCACAGCTACCCATTAACAGCCAGTGAAGCAGCAATTGTGGGAACATTAGTTGAAATACGTAGGTCAACCGTGACTCTTTGTAGTTTATCTGATACTTGTTAGAGCGTGATTGTCGGGTGATATTGTGCTTATCAGATTTTAGTTAGGTATCTACTGCAACTTAATGCAATTACATATACATGTGAACCTACATTTTGACATATGAACACATGAAAACATATGTACGTGTTGGTAAATTGGTACATGTGAACATACGTGTTGGTAAATTGGTACATGTGAACATACGTGTTGGTAAATTGGTACATGTGAACATACGTGTTGGTAAATTGGTACATGTAAACATACGTGTTGGTAAATTGGTACATGTGAACACGTGTTGGTAAATTGGTACATGTAAACATACGTGTTGGTAAATTGGTACATGTGAACACGTGTTGGTAAATTGGTACATGTAAACATACGTGTTGGTAAATTGGTACATGTGAACACGTGTTGGTAAATTGGTACATGTAAACACGTGTTGGTAAATTGGTACATGTAAACACATGTTGGTAAATTGGTACATGTAAACATACGTGTTGGTAAATTGGTACATGTGAACATACGTGTTGGTAAATTGGTACATGTGAACATATGTGTTGGTAAATTGGTACATGTAAACACGTGTTGGTAAATTGGTACATGTAAACACGTGTTGGTAAATTGGTATATGTAAACATATGTGCTTGTCACTTAACACATACGTAGACATACGTATGTGCATAACACAACACATTAACATACTGTTCATATGTACGTTTGTATTCACTGTTCAAGTATACACTTATGTAGTACAGTGGGACCTCTCTATTGCAAACCTCGGAATACGAGAAACCCTTATATTAAGGACACCATCCTGTCTGTGTCCTGGAGTAGTAATGTACTGATTGACTTACGTACCTCTGAAGTGAGTAACCTCTGTAAAAAGGACATGAATTACCAAAGGTACCAAAGTGTCCTTAATGGAGAGGTCCCACTGTACATACATGTGTGTATCCATACTTTAGCAATTGGCTATTGTGTATGGCCTCTGTGCCCATACACAGCTGCATTATAATAAGTACATGCTACATACATACCAACACATTTATCTAAACAATTGTGCATTTATACTTATGTATGTATGTATGTATGTGCATATGTGTATGGGTGCATGGTGAGTACTTGAATTAGTGTGTGTCTGTTATTCGTTCAATAGGAAAACTCTCCGAACTTGACAGAGGAGCAGAAGAGCTGTCGTTCAAGTGTCCCCACTGTCCTCGCAGCTTCTCAAAGAAGCTGTACCTCGAGGGTCATATGGTAGCACACAGCGAAGACCGCTACTTCCAGTGCCCCCACTGTAAGAAGACGTTCGGGAAGGATTTTCACTTGAAGAGTCACATCACCCATCGACACTCGCGTGGAGGTAAACTACCCATTCTCGAAGGACCCGAAGAATCCAATCTCCATCAATATCAATGTGCCAAGTGTGGGGAATTGTACACAGTACTGGACCATCTGACACGTCATGTGAAAGCTGCCCATCAAACACAGGTGGTAACACAGTCAGTAGAGGGTGATAGTACTTCGGCAGGAACCCTCCCTGAGCCGAACACAAGCATCCCAAGACCTCTCACATCCAACACTGTACCCCCACAACCCGTGGCCCACACTACAGCGAATACCCAGCCTGGTGCCGACAAGCAGTTCTCGTGTCATCTTTGCTCCAGGACATTTTCAAGACAGATGTATCTCAACAGCCATCTTGTTTCCCATAGCAACCACCGTCCATATAAGTGTCCGCACTGCAACAAACAGTTTGGACAGGAACACCACATGAAGAGTCACATCACCCACAAGCACTCCAAGGAAGTTCTCCTCACCAGCGATGGGGACAGTGGTCTTGTAGCCCAGCGGCCGCAAACGTACAAGTGCCCTCGTTGCAGGAAGACCTTTAGGAAGGACTACCACCTCAAGAGTCACATATACCACAAGCACCGGGACGACCAGGTTGCCATGGAGATGGTAAAGTCCCTTTCGGCCAAAGCCGGTATTACTGTGTCTGTTGTGGACGTGAAGCAGGAAAACGGCAAGTTGTCGGGGGACAATTACAGCTCAGATGATGGTGACGTTCCGCTGAAGATAGTCATTCATGATGAGAATGAATCAAACAGTGAAGACCTCCAACATTCGAGCAGCGATAGTGTACCCCCGATACTAATGATTGTACCGCAGGAACAACCCTGTTATAGCACGATGGAGCAATTTGAGAACGAAATCATTTTGATCAACACAGAGAGGAACACCACCCTAACAGAGAGGAACACCACCCCAACAGAGAGGAACACCACCCTAACAGAGGGGAACACCACCCTAACAGAGAGGAACACCGCCCTAACAGAGAGGAACACCACCCTAACAGAGGGGAACACCACCCCAACAGAGAGGAGCACTGCCCTAACCGAGAGGAACACCACCCTAACAGAGGGGAACACCGCCCTAACAGAGAGGAACACCACCCTAACAGAGAGGAACACCACCCTAACAGAGAGGAACACCACCCTAACAGAGAGGAACACCGCCCTAACAGAGGGGAACACCACCCTAACAGAGGGGAATGCCACCCTAACAGAGAGGAACACCACCCTAACAGAGGGGAATGCCACCCTAACAGAGAGGAACACCACCCTAACAGATGTAGCTGACCCTGATCATGTGGCTGGAAACCTTCCTGGTGATGACCAGGTCTCACTGAAAGAACAAATGGATGTCGGCTATGATCACACCTCTAGCTGTCTATCCAACGGCAGACACAAGATTCAGACTCTGTCTGAACAGCATGTGGGTGCAGGTGGTATTCAGGTGTCTCGACAACAAGACCCCCAGTCCTGCGAAGAAATTGGAATGCAAACCTCGTCTGAGGTTCATGTGGAGAGCGAGGACAAGACCTTCAGATGTACCCACTGCCGTCAGACCTTTGCGCGTGCCAACCATCTCGGTAGCCACATCTACCAGAAGCACAGGAGAGAAAGGAAGTCATCCAACGGACACAAGGTGATGCCTGACCCCTCTGATAAGCCCAGGCTGCCTACATCCAAGAACGAGTCTACCAACAGTGGGTGTGAGCATCCACTCCGAGAGGTACCAGGCATCTCTGAACCTCACTTGGTCTCTCAAGATGAGGTGTTCGATGGGAGCACGGAGACCGTTCTGGAGAGCGGTGATAAACCTCACAAGTGCAACGAGTGTGGACAGAGCTTCCTTCGTGCCAACCATCTCGGGAGCCACATCTACCAGAAGCACAGGAGGAAGAAGTCCAGCTCCTCTTCAAGTGAGAAGGCTAAACAGAACCCCCTCTCTCCTACATCACTTGAGCTCTCATTGAGTGTGGATACAGCTGAACAACAAACATGTGAAGAACAGTTGATGGTGTCACGAAATGTGACTGGAACGTCTGTGGATCAATCCACCAGTGAGGTAGGGAGAGTAAAGGACACCAGGGACAGGATAAAAAACAGTGGGAACAGGATAAAAAACGGTGAGGACAGGGTGAAGAGCAGTGGGGACAGGATAAAAAACAGTGGGGACAGTATGAAGATCAGTGGGGACAGGGTGAAGAGCAGTGGGGACAAGACAGAAGAGACATTTGAGGAAGGTGTGGGAGACGAGGCTACCAGCACCAGCAGTGCTGCAGTGCTGCCCTACCGCTGTGGTGAATGTGGGCAGTCGTTTCCAGCAACGCTACAACTCAAGAACCACATTGCTACGGCACATCCAGTCCAGCCACAGACCCTCCCCTTCAACCCCCTGAGCCATCTACAGCCAATGTTGAACTACGAGAAGTACCAATTCCTGGACCACGTGATGACAGCCGTGCCCGCCGTCATGCCCTACTACCACCACCCACCGTCGCCCCAGCAACAAGCCTCACTCCCACTTGGGGCACAACCCCTTCAATTTAATCCTGGTCCCGCCCACTTTGTGTCCACCCAATTCTCGCTGCAGCCCCTGGGGGCCAACCAGCCCCTGCTGCAAACGATCCTCCCTGCCCCGGGGATACAGACCATCAATTTGGCCCCTTCTCATGTGGGTGTGTCACCTCCCACTGTGGAAGTGATACCGTCAATCGTACAAATGACCCCTGAACCACACCAAACGTCACTGACCACACGAGATATACCATCCCAGTCTATCCAGGCAGGGGGGGCATCACCTGTGGCATCTCAGCCCAAGCAGCAGTTGTCTCACACCAAACAGATATCTCCAACCAAACAGATATCTCCAACCAAACAGATATCTCCAACCAAGCAGATATCTCCAACCAAACAGATATCTCCAACCAAACAGATATCTCCAACCAAACAGATATCTCCAACCAAACAGATATCTCCAACCAAACAGATGTCTCCAACCAAACAAATATCTTTGACTGAACAATTGTCTTCGTCCAAAGAGTTACCTCCACCCAAACAGTTGTCTTCGTCCAAAGAGTTACCTCCACCCAAACAGTTGTATTCGTCCAAACAGTTGTCTTCGTCCAAAGAGTTACCTCCGCCCAAAAAGGTGTCTCTTCTGCAAGACATTGATTCTCTTGCAGAGCGAACTACACTGCCTGTTAGGACGTCTTCACTACCCAAAGAACAAACCTTATCTGCCTCCGGCCCCACCAGTGACCTGGTTCCACAGTCCTCCGGCCCCACCAGTGACCTGGTTCCACAGTCCGTGGGGATGGCTGTACCCAGTGCAGAGCCACTTCAAGTTCACGTCGACAGCGAGGACACTCCATTCACAGTCAGTGACCCTGTCTTCACCAAGTCTCAAGCAGGTTTGTATTAAGCAGTTTGTTTGTGGACTTGTGTGTCTATGTGCCTATGGGCTTGAGTTTTTATGTCCTTGTGTACTTGTGTACTTGTGTCCTTGTGTACTTGTGTCCTTGTGTACTTCTGTACTTCTGTACTTGTGTACTTGTGTCCTTGTGTCCATGTGTACTTGTGTCCTTGTGTACTTGTGTACTTGTGTCCTTGTGTACTTGTGTACTTCTGTACTTGTGTCCTTGTGTACTTGTGTACTTGTGTCCTTGTGTACTTCTGTACTTCTGTACTTGTGTACTTGTGTACTTCTGTACTTGTGTCCTTGTGTACTTGTGTACTTGTGTCCATGTGTACTTGTGTCCTTGTGTACTTGTGTACTTGTGTCCTTGTGTACTTGTGTACTTCTGTACTTGTGTCCTTGTGTACTTGTGTACTTGTGTCCATGTGTACTTGTGTCCTTGTGTACTTGTGTACTTGTGTCCTTGTGTACTTGTGTACTTCTGTACTTGTGTCCTTGTGTACTTGTGTACTTGTGTCCTTGTGTACTTCTGTACTTCTGTACTTGTGTACTTGTGTACTTCTGTACTTGTGTCCTTGTGTACTTGTGTACTTGTGTCCATGTGTACTTGTGTACTTCTGTACTTCTGTACTTGTGTACTTGTGTCCTTGTGTCCATGTGTACTTGTGTCCATGTGTACTTGTGTACTTGTGTCCTTGTGTACTTGTGTACTTCTGTACTTGTGTCCTTGTGTACTTGTGTACTTGTGTCCTTGTGTACTTCTGTACTTCTGTACTTGTGTACTTGTGTACTTGTGTACTTCTGTACTTGTGTCCTTGTGTACTTGTGTACTTGTGTCCTTGTGTACTTGTGTACTTGTGTCCTTGTGTCCTTGTGTACTTGTGTCCTTGTGTACTTGTGTACTTGTGTACTTGTGTACTTGTGTACTTCTGTACTTGTGTCCTTGTGTACTTGTGTACTTGTGTCCTTGTGTACTTCTGTACTTGTGTACTTGTGTACTTGTGTACTTGTGTCCTTGTGTACTTGTGTGCTTGTGTACTTGTGTACTTGTGTCCTTGTGTCCTTGTGTACTTGTGTCCATGTGTACTTGTGTACTTGTGTCCTTGTGTCTTTGTGTACTTGTGTCCTTGTGTACTTGTGTCCTTGTGTACTTGTGTCCTTGTGTACTTGTGTACTTGTGTCCTTGTGTACTTGTGTGCTTGTGTGCTTGTGTACTTGTGTACTTGTGTGCTTGTGTATACCAGAATAATTGCTATATATTTGAATGGCTGTTATGTCCATACGTATGTATGTACGTACGTGCGTATGTCTGTGCGTACTGTTATAATGTATGCATGTACTGATTGTTCTCGTGTTCAGACAATCCCGTACCTCAAGTGGACAAGCGTGGGAAGAAGAAGACCCACCGCTGCCCCCACTGTCCACGCATGTTCTCCTACATTGCCCACCTCACCAGCCACCTCCCCTCCCACACCGACAACCGACCCTACCAGTGTCCGCAGTGTGACAAGCAGTTTGTGAGACAGCACCATCTTCGGAGCCACATAACCCACAGCCATGTCAGGAAGACGCAGCGAGCTCTCAAAGGAGACTCGCTCCACACCTGCTGGTGTCCGGAGTGCGGGAAGGGGTTCCTCCAGAAGAACCACCTGGCCAACCATATGCACAAGCACTCCAGCAAGACGAGCTCCACACTGCCTGTGACTGAGGGGAAGTCCAACGGTGTTAAGGGAGTTTCCAGTCCCGGACTACACAGTCCCCGTGAGCTGGTGGGATTCATGGAAGCAGTGACATCAAAGGGCAGGTTAACGGGGCTGCCAACGTCATCAGCTAGTGACAACCCCTTACCGGATCCTCCTGAGATGTCAACTCTTCATCAAACTGAAGAGAGTGAGTGTAGGACTTGTCTACGTAGCCACACTTTGTGGTTATGTTGGCATGTGCATACGTACATACATACACCATGTCAACCAGTACCAGTAGTAGGTACAGTGGAGTATGCTATGTCAACTAGTGCTAGTGCTCCGTGCTCTCTCCACTGTGTGTGTGTGTGTGTGTGTGTGTGTGTGTGTGTGTGTGTGTGTGTGTGTGTGCTTGTGTGGGTGTGTGTGTGTGCTTGTGTGGGTGTAGGTGTGGGTGTCTGTCTGTCTGTGTGTGTGTGTGTGTGGGTGGGTGTGTGTGTGTGTGCGTGGGTGGGTGGGTGTGTGTGTGTGTGGTGTGCTAACATCATACCACTCCATACTCTCTCTACAGTGTGTGGTGTGCTAACATCACACCACTCCATACTCTCTCTACAGTGTGTGGTGTGCTAACATCACACCTCTCCATACTCTTTCTACAGTGTGTGTTGTACTAACACCTCTCCATACTCTCTCTACAGTGTGTGGTGTGCTAACATCACACCTCTCCATACTCTCTACAGTGTGTGTTGTACTAAAATCTCTCCATGTTCATTGCACTACTTTTCTTTTTGGTTTGCTATTGTTATAGAGAGATATCCAACTAGAGAGACTCTTGGTGATCATAAACCGGGTATCACTGCTAACAAGGAAGCTGGTGTAACTGTTGGTACTCCGCCTACTGTTGGTGCTCCGCCTACTGTTGGTACTCCGCCTACTGTTGGTGCTCTGCCTACTGTTGGTACTCCGCCTACTGTTGGTGCTCCGCCTACTGTTGGTACTCCGCCTACTGTTGGTACTCCGCCTACTATTAGTTCCCTGAACACATTCGTAACCTCCACTATAGTGGATGTAGGACCGTCATGTTCAACAGCCATCAAATCTGCTCGACACTCCCAAGCTACCGAGACCACACATTCTCTAACTGCAAGGCCCTCAATGCATCCTCCAAGTGTTCAAACTGAAAAGGCTGTTACTAAGCAACCACTAACCATTTTACCATTGCCCTTACCGGAGGTGTTGAAGACTCTACCTCTACAGCTATCATCGGGATCACATCCTCTACAGCTATCATCGGGATTACAACCACTACAGCTATCATCGGGATCACATCCTCTACAGCTATCATTGGGATTACAACCACTACAGCTATCATCGGGATCACATCCTCTACAGCTATCATCGGGATCACAACCTCTACAGCTATCATCGGGATCACAACCTCTACAGCTATCATCAGGATCGAAACCGCTACAGCTATCATCGGGATCACAACCTCTACAGCTATCATCAGGATCGAAACCGCTACAGCTATCATCGGGATCACAACCTCTACAGCTATCATCGGGATCGAAACCGCTACAGCTATTATCGGGATCACAACCACTTGAACTCAAGGATGTAATTAATCATTTGTCTTCTCAAATACTGAACCAGTCTGTGAAGAAAGAGCATGTTTTGGCCACAGGTATGTACGCATGTGCAAATTGTGTGCCTGTGTGTGTGCTTGTGTGTGTGCCTTTGTGTGTGTGCTTGTGTGTGTGCCTTTGTGTATGCCTGTGTGTGTGCCTGTGTGTGTGCCTTTGTGTATGCCTGTGTGTGTGCTTGTGTGTGTGCCTTTGTGTGTGCTTGTGTGTGTGCCTTTGTGTGTGCTTGTGTGTGTGCCTTTGTGTGTGCTTGTGTGTGTGCCTTTGTGTGTGCTTGTGTGTGTGCCTTTGTGTGTGCTTGTGTGTGTGCCTTTGTGTGTGCTTGTGTGTGTGCCTTTGTGTGTGCTTGTGTGTGTGCCTTTGTGTGTGCTTGTGTGTGTGCCTTTGTGTATGCTTGTGTGTGTGCCTGTGTGTGTGCTTGTGTACATGTGTATGCCTTTGTGTGTGCTTGTGTGTGTGCCTTTGTGTATGCTTGTGTGTGTGCCTGTGTGTGCTTGTGTGTGTGCCTGTGTGTGTGCTTGTGTACATGTGTATGCCTTTGTGTGTGCTTGTGTGTGTGCCTGTGTGTGTGCCTTTGTGTGTGCTTGTGTACATGTGTGTGCCTGTGTGTGTGCTTGTGTACATGTGTGTGCCTCTTGCCTGTGTGTGTATTTACTTACAGACCCGACCACACAATTCACTGCTATTGGCAAGCATTTGCCATGTCAGCAGTAGTGACAGACAGCACAACCATACCACATACCTACATGACTGACAGACAGCACAACCATACCACGTACCTACATGACTGACAGACAGCACAACCATACCACATACGTACCTACATGACTGACAGACACCACAACCATACCACATACCTACATGACTGACAGACAGCACAACCATACCACATACCTACATGACTGACAGACAGCACAACCATACCACATACCTACATGACTGGCAGACAGCACAACCATACCACATACCTACATGACTGACAGACAGCACAACCATACCACGTACCTACATGACTGACAGACACCACAACCATACCACATACCTACATGACTGGCAGATGTTTTCCAAGAAATTGTTTGTAGCTTGGAATGAATAACACATTAAACTCAAGGAAAGACGTGACCACCTTTCCACATACAACACTAGGATATGAGCATTCCTTCACGGTTTTAGAAGTATTTTGAGTTCTGTGTATGATTTCTGAACGTTGCTATGGTCTTCTGTCCAATCCCTTCATATTCAACGCCAGAACGATGTTTTGTTACAGTGTATTCTCAAAACTATATCACAAGGCTAACATACAAATACACATGCATTCATTCACAAACACAAACACACACATCACACACACACACACACACACACACACACACGCACACACACACGCGCACACACACACACACACAAACGCACACTCATTCACACACACACACACACACACACACACACACACACACACGCACGCGCACACACACACACACAAACGCACACTCATTCACACACACACACACACACACACACACACACACACACACACACACGTACACACACACACACGTACACACACGTACACACTATTACGTATGGTTTCAGATTAGGAAATGCTTTTTCCCTTGTGCGATGACCCGTAAATAATAGAATCCTCTAAAAAGTGAACAGGAAGCACCAAATGGAGTGCTCCAGTAGGTTCCCGATCCAATTGCAGTAACTTGGTAACCATAGTGGAGATCGGGTGACCAACAATATTTTTATGATGTCACCTGCTGGTTGCAAACAATGCCTTGTCATTTTGTAAACCTAATTCCTGACCTCACGGTGCAATACCAGACCTGTGTGTGTACACTACCTGAGTCTGTGCAATACCAGACCTATGTGTGTACACTACCTGAGCCTGTGCAATACCAGACCTATGTGTGTACACTACCTGAGCCTGTGCAATACCAGACCTATGTGTGTACACTGCCTGAGTCTGTGCAATACCAGACCTATGTGTGTACACCAGCTGAGTCTGTGCAATACCAGACCTATGTGTGTACACTACCTGAGCCTGTGCAATACCAGACCTATGTGTGTACACTACCTGAGTCTGTGCAATACCAGACCTATGTGTGTACACTACCTGAGCCTGTGTAATACCAGACCTATGTGTGTACACTACCTGAGTCTGTGCAATACCAGACCTATGTGTGTACACTACCTGAGCCTGTGCAATACCAGACCTATGTGTGTACACTACCTGAGTCTGTGCAATACCAGACCTATGTGTGTACACTACCTGAGCCTGTGCAATACCAGACCTATGTGTGTACACTACCTGAGTCTGTGCAATACCAGACCTATGTGTGTACACTACCTGAGTCTGTGCAATACCAGACCTATGTGTGTACACTACCTGAGTCTGTGCAATACCAGACCTATGTGTGTACACTACCTGAGTCTGTGCAATACCAGACCTATGTGTGTACACTACCTGAGCCTGTGCAATACCAGACCTATGTGTGTACACTACCTGAGTCTGTGCAATACCAGACCTATGTGTGTACACTACCTGAGCCTGTGCAATACCAGACCTATGTGTGTACACTACCTGAGCCCAGCCACGTTTTGAAGCTGATTATACGTTTGTATTCACACACAGTCCCCACTCCTAAGGGTATACACAACCCCCTTTTACGCATCTGCCATATGTATGTGTTGGTACAGTGTGTACTTGTGTACACTCTGTATGTTTGCATAGTGTGCACTTAGTGTACGGTATGTACTCACCTGGCTTGCACTTGTGTGTACTCGCTGTAGGTCAGCAACCAGTGTTTTCCTCTCAAGGTTCTCAAGTTCTTACGTACACTCTGTATGTTTGCATAGTGTGCACTTAGTGTACTGTATGTACTCACCTGGCTTGCACTTGTGTGTACTCGCTGTAGGTCAGCACCCAGTGTCTTCCTCTCAAGGTTCTCAAGTTCTCCACTGTCCTCATTGCCCAGCTGTGTTCCTCCATTGTGCTCAGTTGGATGCCCACCTGCTGTCCCACAAGGAAGCACCGCACTGCACCAAGGAGGACACCATTCAAGTTGCTAAACAGAGTAAGTCTATCACTTCCTACCTACCTCCCTGTGTGTGTGTGTGTGTGTGTGTGTGTGTGTGGGTGTGGGTGTGTGGGTGTGGGTGTGTGTGTGTGTGTGTGTGTGTGTGTGTGTGTGTGTGTGTGTGTGTGTGTATGCACATGTGTGTATGTGTGTGTGTGTGTGTGTGTGTGTGTATGCACATGTGTGTATGTGTGTGTGTGTGTGTGGGTGTGGGTGTGGGTGTGGGTGTGATTGTCATCCTGG
>OZ026546.1:623913-643913 GCA_964020155.1 Chondrilla cf. caribensis | reverse complement strand
CATTATTATGCTTATGTATTTTAATACTGTCTGTCAGGTGTGGTTGTGTGATAACCTTAGCTATATACAGCATAGGCGGCAGAACAGGGGGGGGGGGGCAGTGGAGCCATGCCCCCCACTTATCACAAAGGTGGGACCAAGAATGTCTATGTAGAATATTACATACATGGACACAATTGCAATATTAATCATGAGTTCAGCACCATGGCCTTTAGGCCCCCCACTTGCCAAACCATTCCTCCACCTATGTACAATTATTACTGTGCAGTGTTAATGATAATATCATTTGAAGTATATGAACATAGACAGATTAACGAGTTTGGTGGATGAACTGGATATTCATTAATACTTGTACATCATATAGGAACTGGGGAATTGTGACAGATTAGAGGTTCAGCGGATAAAACAGTGGCGGGTTAAGGATCGAGGGTTTACTGCTTACGAACACATTTGTGCTCACAAGACTTGTTGTCATGAAGAGACCGTCTTTGTGAAAAGTGCTGTTGTAAAGAGGTCCGACTGTACAAGCCTGCTTCACCCTCTAACTCGCCCACTTTTCATCCAAGGACTATGATAGATAACGAATAGAAGAATATGTAGGGACTTAGTTCAGTATCAAGAATATGTGTAATATGATTCTTGGTATTTTAGAACATGCATGCGCAAACCTGTTAATAAAGGACATTCTCAATAAATGACACCATAGAAATTACCTCCATACAAAGGACACTTTCTAAGGCACCAAAAGGACGTATCTGTACATAGTGGAAACATATTTCACCTCTGAAGAGTGGACAACCTAGCTCTCTGCAGTGGACCATAGACACACTACGTAAGAGTTAACAGTCATAATCACGCCCCACATGGCTGATTCCAGTCCAGGTTACGTAGCTTGGGGTGTCTATGAGTGGATGAATGAAGCTATTTCTGATGTGTCCTCAATGTTGAGACTCCAGTGTGTATAGCTAACAAGCAAGGTGTACACCTTACTACTTATTGCAATGTTGTTAGGGAGAACAGTATTATATGATATCACTGGTATCGAGTTTTTATCCGAAACGTTCAAATAATAATAGTTTTACTATTGCATGATTTTACTATTGCATCATGTATACGTTTCCGAAATACAGGAAACAAGCGCCCGACCGGAAATAATATGACCCGGAACACGGAAGTGTATACAGCCATTAGCCTAATTATATTCACCGAACCGTTTGGACATGTAGCACTTTACCAGGGCAAACGCACCAGAATCATTATCAGATCAGAGTTGAAGGCATTGATTTTCGCATCTCAACCACTAGTTGTAACATACGCGCGACCATGGCCAGTTCGATGACGGTTATGGACGAGACGTTAGAGAAACTGCGTCACTTCAAAGAAGTATCGATTCAAATCACAGATACAATCAAGTCGGGCCAAGAAGAGATGATAATCCCCGACGTCCTCTATAAGTCCTTTATGGATGCTCGAACCCTTCTGGATAATTCGGACGTAAGCGGTTCAACAGACAGCGGGATCTTCCCCGAGTCGGGCAAGACGAGCGTTCCTCAAATCAGCTGCCCGTTCATCAAAGACGAGGACGGATACTGGGTCGAGTACAGTAAGCAAGACACGACCCGCGACGCGGAGGAATACAAGGACGGAACTAGGTTCTCCATTGCCCCCTCGGCGGCCAGTATATACTTCACCCACTTTTACAACCAAGAGCACTGGAACTTCTACGTGGACGAGACCGACGTGGGGCCATGCGTGTTGAGCATCAAAACGGACGTTGAAAAGAAAAGAGAGGCTTTCAGGTGAGTGCCTATTGTATGAGTGCATTCAACTGGTGGGAGGTGAGCGTATCCCCGTCTTGTTCGATGTCCTGTGTTGATATCCTCACCTGTGGTGTTATTATCTGGAGTATCACTTGTTCGTTCGTCTACACTCGTGTATTGTACGCGGATAAGTGCGTATCTGATGTGTAACTTGCTTAGTAAGTACACATTGCCTTGTTAGCACGCACACACTTCACTCAGTCTCTAACTCATGTACATATCTATCAGCTAGTACTGATAGTATTATCTCTGATAAGAAGTGTAAATTTGTTATACCCCTTCAGGGTACTTGCAAAGCAAGTTTGACTGAATGTACTAGACATTCTGTTGTCTTCCAGCACCCTTGCCAACCAACACATGTCTGAAGGGTATTAAGCATGTGCTGTGTTAGTACCAATATTGTATAACCCTCTTGGTATTGGTGTCTTTGTGGTGGTAACATGACCTTAACTGAACCTTAACTGGTAGATGCTGCTATGAAGTAATGCATACGTACGTACGTACACTCCATTAACTGTGCATATTGAATATTATCGTCCCGTAAGTTTTGACCACTACATTAGATGTATGTATGTACATGCATGTTGATATGTACGTATGTCCATATGCACACGTGTGTATGACTTGCGTACATCTGGTGTGTTTGTTTGTATGCCTCCTTATGGGAACCCAACCAAGTTGAATTCCCACAAACCAGAGTCTTCGTCCTAACCAAGCTCAGACAGACACCAACCAATGTACCCAACCCTAACCTACCTATGTGAAACTCTACAATTGTTGGACACTCCTCAGATGAATATCAGCTGTGCCTCTCAAATTTTCAGTTCTTCTCAGTTTTCACGAATGTTGTATGGTATTCCTGTCCTCCACTGATGTTAATGTGCATGCACATACAACACACACACACACACACACACACACACACACACACACATACGTACATACACTTAGTAAAAGCCATTATCGCACATTGTCAGTTGGCACGTACTATCTGTACTGGTGTACTAATGTGTGTACTTCATTTTATTGTGTTTTTGTAATACCATTACAGATAAGATGCTAATGGCATTAAGTGACACATGTTGTTCTCTGATGTACGTACATATGTACACATGCTATGTGTTGACTACATTCAAACATGTACATTTGTACGTACTCAAGTGTATGTACAGTACACATTAATGTGCTCTCATATACGAATATGCATGTGTTGTGTGTGAGTTATGTATAGCTTGATACTCTTACTTTCTATGTGGGTATTGGCTACTTACAAATGTACGTACGTACATACGTAGGTGCAACGGTGTACACACTCATTCTCACAACACTACGTAGTACACTGTAGTGTGCTTAGTGGACTTGTTGAACTCACATACGTACATTCCTGGATGTCTCCAAGGAGTGTGTCTGAGCTACAGTCTACATACTGAATGGACTATCGATATTGAATTAGTGCAACTCATTACGTCGTCCCCAGGGGATTGGCCCAGCCTGAATGCTCTGTTCTTGTCTTTAGTTGAATTACACATCCCAAGTGAATTATTGCATGAATGCAGGACTCTTTAGACCTAAATGTGGTGCATTGAAACAGCTTAGTACAATTCATACCTGGAGCTATTGAGCTAATTTGCTTGCTTGTGTTATGAAAATCGGTAGATGTGAGTCTGTTGATTATAGGATACAATTCCTATACGTGTTGTGAATGCACGAATATTGACACTTGTTAAATAGTGACAGATTTTGTTTGAATGTACCTGTGTGTATGCTTTAGCACTATTAAATATGCATATTTGTGAGTGTGTTTGAATGCATGCATGCATGTTTCTATATGTGTTTGTGTGTGTGTGTGTGTGTGTGTGTGTGTGTGTGTGTGTGTGTGTCTACCTACATACTGGACTACTATGAGGTGAATTTGCCCAGCCACTTACTAGTACATGCTTTATGAATACATTTACATATTTTCCATTTGGCATTTGTGAATTATGACTCGCAATGATGGTATTGTCTGGTCAGAAGTACGACTAACCCAATCTTCCTCCACACCAAGGTAATGCATTATCTTTCACAACAATTGGAGAGTGATGGGACTTGTGTGCGGTTTAGGTGCATGCATGCATGCACACTGACATGTCTGTTCCCATGCATTCACAAAGACATGTGGGTGGGGGACAGAGGTGTGAGCCGGTATTGAGTGACTGTGATGTAATGTTGTTATGATAGCGTCCCACCCACCCAATGGGCCGGGGTCTGGCCGCACCTGATGTTGGTCTGCTTCCTCTAATTCCTTAACATGTGCTCAGACATTAGCACGTTGAAGTACATGCGTACATACGTATATTACCTTTAGTGTAGTGTGTGTGTGTGTGTGTGTGTGTGTGTGTACGTGTGTGTGTGTGTACGTGTGTGTACGTGTGTACATGTGTGTGTGTGTGTGTGTGTGTGTGTGTGTGTGTGTGTGTGTGTGTGTGTAAGTGTGTTTGTGTTTGTTCATTTGTACGTACTTACCTGTGTTTGTTGAAGTACATGTGCATAAGACATGTATATTATGCAGACATGATGTTGCTTTTACTGACGTCCCATTTAACTGTCTGTGGTTAAAGTTATGTATACACTCGATTGAAGTATGGCTGGTGCAACATCACCCTGGTCTCTAGCACCCTGTTCTTTATCAATTTTTGTTCTGTCTGTATTGTCCTACCTGCGTCCAGCCTAGGAGATAGGAGTGGTGTCACTGGCTGGAATGCTCAGTGGTGTTGTGGGGCTTCTTTCCTCTCATTCAACTTGCCATATATGGTCATTCTGCTGTGCATTCAAGTGAGGCATTTGGGTAAAGGCTACCAGACCGTTAGCAGCCTGGTGGTGGTGATAGTGTAGCTGATCCTTTAGTGGTGGTGATAGTGTAGTTGATCCTTTAGTGGTGGTGATAGTGTAGTTGATCCTTTAGTGGTGGTGATAGTGTAATTGATCCTTTAGTGGTGGTGATAGTGTAGCTGGTGCTTTAGTGCTGGTGATAGTGTAGCTGGTGCTTTAGTGGTGGTGATAGTGTAGCTGGTGCTTTAGTGGTGGTGATAGTGTAGCTGGTGCTTTAGTGGTGGTGATAGTGTAGCTGGTGCTTTAGTGGTGGTGATAGTGTAGCTGGTGCTTTAGGCTGCTCTTCCAAGTTAACAGGTTTCTGGTGATAACAGGTCGTTGCCAGTAATGCAGACTATAACAGACTACTATGATAAGCTCACTCCTCTGTTGTTGACAACTCGCTAATACACTTCTCATCAGGTGTTGAAGCATGTTGTGTAAACATAGGCTCATGTGACATCCTTGTGTGGAACACAGATACGAAAATTTGCGTGTATACCGTGGTTGCACTCATGTTCTTACAATAACACTTGTGTACCTTGTGTTGTCTTACAAGAGCCTGCAAATTTGAGCCAGCGGTTACTATCTACATACATAGTTGTACGCACATGTGCACACTTTGTTTGTTGGGATTTGTAGAGCACGAACGCGTGTACACATGAGAAACTGTGTCTCTGATGTACGTACGTATGTGTAGGTGAACATACATACATACGTATGTGTACACCAATACCTCTGTTACCTGGTGTTCATATGCACCTTGGTCGTTACAGCATTGAGTTCCGCACATGACGATATGCAATTCACAGTGTAGTCTGGATAAGTCAGACCTCTGGGGACACTGAAATACAGTGTAGTCTGGATAAGTCAGACCTCCGGGGACACTGGAATACAGTGTAGTCTGGATAAGTAGGACCTCTGGGGACACTGGAATACGATATCCCCACAAGTGACTGTCTGACAAACACACCCATTTGACCAAACAAGAAATTTGAGTCAAGTACACTAACAAAGTGGAGCTCCTGTACATCACTAGTATCCCACCTCCGCACTCAACAGTGTGTTCCTTGAGTGCAACCCCTTATGGAATGAGGAGTGAGATCATCATATCGCTTCCCTTATCTCTGACAAATGGCACATTCTCCTGCCCTAAACTCATAAACTCACCTGACCACCCTGACCACCCCACTGCTGACCTGAGATGGAATGTGTGTACGCTGTGTCTGGACTGGTCAGGGACTGCCATCCCATTTGTTATTTGTTTATCAATACCAAACTATAAACAAAAAACAGCTGAATCTATGAATATCGTTATCGATCCACATTGGTTACACTGTACCCACACAGGAGTAAATTGTACGTTGTGCCCTGTTAATATTTTAGTTACAATGCATAAATTACTGGTAATAATACATGTAATGCACTCCACTCTGAGCAGTGGGTATGCCAATGGATGATTTGTATCAATTTCCTCATACGTACGTATACGTATGTACATACGTATGTACACCTGGTGTATGTGTTCAAGCACATTCCCTAGTACGTAGTAGCACTCCGGAATCCCTGGTTCCACAATCACGCACAATCCTGTGGTTTTCTGGAAGCCCCAAGAGATGAGTGACATCACTGTCACTGGAGTGGTCACTGGGACATGTATTGTGACTATGTACGTATATGCCAAGTTACATAGGTATTTGTCCTATCAACAAGTGTGTGTGTGTGTGTGTGTGTGTGTGTCTGTGTGTGTGTGTGTGTGTGTGTGTGTGTGTCTGTGTGTGTGTGTGTGTGTGTGTGTGTGTGTGTGTACGTGTGAGTGTATGCATTTGTACCTGTGTGTGTGAGTGCTCACTATCTCCTTTCATTCATACCATTTCTCATCCTGCACCCCATCCCTTCATACTATCACACCACCTCTGCTACGTGGCTTCCCAGTGTATTGACGCTATTTCTAGTGGGCTGGCTGTGTGTGTGTGACCATTGGCTTCAGCCAACACAACTGGGCTTCTTCCCCTGGATATGGTCACACACAATACTGGTCATGATATCGGATCGGATCAAACACATGGCAAATTACATACAAGTGAAGTGTACCATTCTGGATTTGTCATTGATACCACCATAATTTGCTCCCAAGTGATGGCTTTGGAGCAAATTTGGCGGTAAGACAGATGACAGATACGTACCAACTTACATAGATATGTAGATGCGTACATACTATAATTTGTGTGTACATGTGTGTGTGTGTGTGTGTGTGTGTGTGTGTGTGTGTGTGTGTGTGTGTGTGTGTGTCGTGTGTGTGTGTGTGTCATGTGTGCGTTGTGTGTTGTGTGTGTGTGTGTGTGTGTGTCGTGTGTGTGTGTGTGTGTGTCGTGTGTGTTGTGTGTGTTGTGTGTGTGTCGCGTGTGTGTGTGTGTCATGTGTGCGTTGTGTGTATGTGTGTGTGTGTGTGTGTCGTGTATGTGGGGATTGCCATTAGTACTATTCACATACCAAATGTGAACGCTGTTTGCTACATATTCACAAAAATGTGAAGTGTATGATTTAGAGAAGAAACTGAAAATGGTAACTGCATTTTCAGTAAAGACAAGTAGCTAGGATATACCTGAGTGTGTGTGTGGATGAGTTTGTGTACGTATGTATGTGTGTATGTGTACGTATGTACATGTGTGTGTGTGTGTGTACGTATGTGTGTGTGTGTGTTTGTGTGCATGTGTATTTGTTTTGTGTGCGTGTATTACATGCTCTGTATATGTCTGCGTGTACACATGTGCATGGTATGATAGTACTAACAACATTAACATTCATTGCCACCCATTGTTCAATGGCATACCAAAGCATATTATAGTCATTAACTCTCCTTATGGAACAATTACTCTGGACTGGAATCATCCTCACTCCAAAGTTAACTGTGTCCATTTGTTGTTGTTCAACTGATGTCTGCACTCACTCCCATCCTAGAGACATAACAGCTCCCTACAGACATGATCCAGTGTTTGACAAGTCCAGACCTGTGTAAACACTCTGCTGGTTCGCTGGGTGTTTACATGTCGACATCACTGTTTGTGTAAACCAATTCAATCTTGTCACCACACCAAATTATTATTACTGTGCCTTCACTATTGACCACAGGTTGAATTTCATTATTATATAGACTGTACTGAGTGAGCCTCTATAATCCACCCATGTGTTGAGATCTCCCCATCATTGTAGACTGTACTGAGTGAACCTCTATAATCTCCCCACATGTTGAGATCTCCCCATCATTGTAGACTGTACTGAGTGAGCCTCTATAATCTACCCACATGTTGAGATCTCCCCATCATTGTAGACTGTACTGAGTGAACCTCTATAATCTCCCCACATGTTGAGATCTCCCCATCATTGTAGACTGTACTGAGTGAGCCTCTATAATCTGACCACATGTTGAGATCTTGTGAACATGATAATTATACGGATTGCATCAAGCTCATTGTGTTATGGTCTAGGATTACACTGTCAAGTATACAATTCTCCCCATTTGTAACTCAATACTGTCATCCCATGGTGGAGGTAGGTACATAGCTTCAGTCTGTTGTCCTAATTGCTGACCACCAGTTTGGCAAATGGGCAAGATGCCTTACAAGATCGGTGCTAATTGCAGAGAGGGAGGTGTTAATGTGATGAAGGTGTTGTGGTGTTGCTGAAGAGGCCTTGTTAGCAGTGGCCAACATGACTTGTCAGGTGCCTTGCTGGTGATGACATGGCTTGTGTTGGTGTTGTGGGTGGTCTGAGGGTCCTGTGTGGGGGGGAGGGGGGGGGGGAGATTGATTGTGAGGAAGAAGAGTGTGCTCAGGTGTATGTGAGAGTTTGGATGGTTGAGCTGCCGCTTGCACTGGGCTGTTCACACACACATACACACACACACACACACACACACACACACACACACACACACACACACACACACACACACACACATGCAAACACACACACACACACACACACACACACACACACACACACACACACACACACACAGCCTAAAGTGCTTACAGTGCATCTGGTATCAACCACAGACTGAACCCGGCCTTTCATTTCAAGTCAACCTGGAGTGATTTCTCTGTACTTTGATGTTTCTTTATTTCACATGTAAAAAATGTTGTTTTCCTCTCCAAAAAGTGACTGCTTCACTGTCCACCCACCGTACCACCCTGTGTGTGGAACACAACGCTACCAAAATTCCATTGGAACGCCACAGGTCTCCAGTTCTGTGTGATTTATTCACTTATACGTATATATGTGTTGCTTGGTTATGTATGTGTTGTGTGGTTATGTTTGTGCTGATTGGTTACGTATCAGCGGTACTAACACAGCCTTCCAAGCTCAATACACACATGTTTCCATGGCAACAGGTAGCCGCACATACCTATGTTGTGTTGCAACTTGCTGTCCACTCTTGGGGGTGAGCACTGGGTGGCACAATACATTCTACTGAGTTTTTTGTTGGGTTTTGTTCAAATTGAAGGATCTCAACATCTCATTATACGTACGTACCAGCGGTCACTGGTAGATCTCACCATCCCTTTGTCCTCTTGGTACTAATGGATTTTCCTGTTCTGAGTCATGTTTCCTGCGATTCCTACCAATGGGGCTTCCTTTCGTCATGACTACCACGGTTATTTCATTCATCTTGCCTTCAATGCCTGCTTTGATGGTATGGTTAGGCAAAACGTCACTTGGTTTCCCTGAGACCTGGCTACATCATATCCTTGGCTGGTGTGTTCCGGTGTGGTGATGTCTCCAATAAGTGTTACATTCTAGCTGATTGTATCCTGTTACTGACACCTATCTTTGGTCATCGACTATATTGACAGGCCTTCTCTTCCCACAATTGAGTCTGTCACACTAAGATCCTCTGAGCAATTGCTGTTGAGAATGGTTTACTATAACTCTGTGCGTTTATATGTACAGTACGTATGTTGTGTGTGTGTGTGTGTGTGTGTGTGTGTGTGTGTGTGTGTGTGTGTGTATTTGTGTGTGTGTGTGTGTGTGTGTGTGTGTGTGTGTGTGTGTGTGTGTGTGTGTGTGTGTGTATTTAGTTTTTATGTTTGCTCTATATGTTGTACATGTGTTTATGTACGTACATACGTACGTATATGACTTTCATACATACGTACGTACATGTTTTTATGGCCTCATTCATCAGTTTGTGTGTGACTGCCGTACAGTGTCACCTGCATGCGTGAAGCGAATCCGAGTGAATTTTAACCAGGTCTGACTCAATCTACCCACCTCACCTCAGTGATTAAAATGCTCTGCTTGAGCTAGTGAATTAACCTCAAGATCTTGATCAATCACCTCCAAATCATGATTAATTAATTAATTCACTACAGGAGAATGATATGATGAGTTGAGTCGGTGTGTGCGTGTGTGTGTGTGTGTGTGCGTGCGCGCGCGCGTGTGTGTGTGTGTATGTATGTGTGTGAACGTACATACTGTATATGAAAGAATGCATACATACGTATGCAACACACACACATGGGACTTTTTAATTATGGCAGTTCGGCAAATGTACTACAAAAAAAGTTTTAAGCTGAATTGCCAGTATGTCAGGTACGTATGTATGTATTAATGGTTGAATATTAATTACATCCTAATGTAGTTAAGTGATGTAATCACGTCAATGAACCTGAAGCAATTCTTTACAATAAAATAATTTCAACAGATTGAGATCATCGTTCAGATCATTGAAGATTTCACTCAGCACAGTCTACAGTGATGGGGAGATCTCAACATGTGGGTAGATTATAGAGGTTCACTCAGTACAGTCTACAATGATAGGGAGATCTCAACATGTGGGTAGATTGCAGAGGCTCATTCAGTACAGTCTACAATGATGGGGAGATCTCTACATGTGTATCAGAATTATTAGTACGTATGTATGTACCAATAGTGTATCTGTTACAATAACATACATACGTATGTACTTACAGTACATGTACGCATAAGTGTGTGGTGTTGCCATGGGCCACTCCACTCTTCTCGAGTAGAAACCAGAGCACATTATAGGACCTCCACTGTTGCAAGGAGGCACAGACCTTCCCGAGTGCTTCTTGGAGTTCAGGGATGGAATGCAGGGTCACCTTATCTCACCTCTCCTCAGGAGACACGTCGTCTGCTTCTATTCACTCTATAGTACTTCAGTTACACTTGTATACCACTTGTATCCACACATGTCATGTACACACTGCCACTTCAGCAATGACTGTATGGTGTGTTGGCACAGAAACACCTTCCACTCAACAGGAAGTGTGTGTGTGTGTGTGTGTGTGTGTGTGTGTGTAGTGTGTGTGTGTGTGTGTGTGTGTGTGTAGTGTGTGTGTGTGTGTGTGTGTGTGTGTGTGTGTGTGTGTGTGTGTGTGTGTGTGTAGTGTGTGTAGTGTGTGTGTGTGTGTGTGTGTGTGTGTGTGTGTGTGTGTGTGTAGTGTGTGTATGTGTGTGTGTGTGTGTGTGTGTGTGTGTGGTTGCCTACTCACATAAGTACATACGTATGTACATGAGTACATTCACAATCAATAGCACCACTAATGTATACGAAACACCTTCCACTCAACAGGAAGTGTGTGTGTGTGTGTGTGTGTGTGTGTGTGTGTGTGTGTGTGTGTGTGTGTGTGTGTAGTGTGTGTGTGTGTGTGTGTGTGTGTGTGTGTGTGTGTGTGTGTGTGTGTGTGTGTGTAGTGTGTGTATGTGTGTGTGTGTGTAGTGTGTGTGTGTGTGTGTGTGTGTGTGTGTGTGTGTGTGTGTGTGTAGTGTGTGTATGTGTGTGTGTGTGTGTGTGTGTGTGTGGTTGCCTACTCACATAAGTACATACGTATGTACATGAGTACATTCACAATCAATAGCACCACTAATGTATATACAATGTCGCTGGTACAATCCTATTGTCATGGCAGTGGAGAGACCAGCCAAGTACATATGAGCTAGTCTGTGTTAACCCTCAAACTATTCACAAGTGCTTTCATCCCGCTATCTGCCTCTATTTCAAGCCTGGCATGTGCACTGGTTCCACACAACTCTGGGATTGAGGGGATATATCAATTACTGGGACTACTGATCACATATGCCAGTCTCAACTATTTCCCACACTTTGTGGGTTTCGCACATTTATCTGTCACATTTAGTTAGAGTTGTCACCTGTCACCAAATTATTTGATATGTGTTGCATACCCTCAATATATACTATTACATATCGCAATTACTGCCATCCAATGTGTGTGCATACATTCCCATACAGCTCAGACCCACATACGTACACAGGTATGTACATGTGTATGTACAGTACATGCGTATCGTTGATAACTCGCGATAGTTTATCAATAGCAACACGAACACAAACAATGAATTGGCATCCTGACGTCCACAGCAAGCACAATATGTCTCCTGTTGATTGTCATGGTCCTATGGGATGGTGTGCTCATTATGAGTGTTTGCCTATTCTGACCGCCCCTACCTTGTTCGTCACTTTTCATGCGAGTTATCTGACCTTCTTTTACATTTTAAGACATGTTTTATTGCACTTACGTACATATACGTATGTAGACACATGTGCATACGGCATGGATACTAGGCGATACATACATAAGTGCAGTAACTACTTATGTACAATAATGTACAGGTATGTATGTGTGTACATACGTATGTACGTACGTGTATACAAATGTACATATGTAATTGCATAAGAGGATATACTGCACTGAACTTGTCTTTGATGAATTAGGCCTTTCAGTTTCATGAGCTTTTGAACGACACCTCGTTTCACTTCTGATGATTGTTTTGAAAACATACGTACATATCAGCCAGAATGGAGCCATCTTTAGTAGGATTAAGTAAGAGGTGAAAATTCACCCCTTCAAAGTACGCATACGTACGTATGTGTACAATAACATTCGTACAGACGAATATTGTATCAACAGAAGTATATACAGTACAGTCATTGTATGTACACACATACGTATACTTACGTACGTATGTACGTGTATGCAATCTGTGATGAACTCTATAATATTTTACATGTCATCAAACTGTGTTGTTGAGGAGACATCCTTCTGTGTACAAACACTGTAAAGACCTTCTTCCTGTCTTCCCAAGACTAATCTTGTGCTTGTATGGAGATGGGCTGAAAAATGCACTTATATAGTATTAACTGTAACAGATAATATGATAAATGTCAAGCCGTAGTAATGCACGGGAACCTTATCACCTCTGCCCATTGTCACGGTAGCTGATTGGTACTGGCTTCCATGTTTGCTGTTACTATTTTTAGCAGAAACCCCTATGGTCTCAATAGGGTGGTATCGTGTGTATGTCTGTGTTTGTTCAAATTTCTCTCTGGAATGTGTCCTCGCTATGCGTAATCTTCCCTTGCTCCTTCACCTCACCAGGGTCATGATTCGATCTCCTCAGCAGTTCGTCCACGGTGTGATCCCGGCAGTCAACCTGGCTGCAGACCGACACAACCTTGATGATGTTGTCACTGCTCTCAACAAAGAGATGGGGTTCACCATGCCTTTCAGGAAAGCACCGGAATCAAGTGTGGAGGAGAAGATCCTACGAGTGGATGAGGTGTGTGTGTGTGTGTGTGTGTGTGTGTGTGTGTGTGTGTGTGTGTGTGTGTGTGTAGATGAGGTGTGTGTAGATGAGGTGTGTGTGTGTGTGTGTGTGTGTGTGTGTGTGTGTGTGTGTGTGTAGATGAGGTGTGTGTGTGTGTGTGTGTGTGTGTGTGTGTGTGTGTGTAGATGAGGTGTGTGTGTGTGTGTGTGTGTGTGTGTGTGTGTGTGTGTGTGTGTGTGTGTGTGTGTGTGTAGATGAGGTGTGTGTGTGTGTGTGTGTGTGCGTGTGTGCAGGTGTGTGTGTGTGTGTGCGTATGTATGTGTGTGTGTGTGTGTGTGCATATGTGTGGTGTGTGTGTGTGTGTGTGTGTGTGTGTGTGTGTGTGTGTGTGTGTGTGTGTGTGTATGCTACCATGTACATAGGTTTATGCCCACACTCGTGTGCCCACTTTCATAAGAGAGAGCTACATGTGTGCGGTTCTGACTGTCGTTCCAATTCAATTAGTCTCACTACACTCCACCCATCAAGCGAATTCAATAGAGGGTAATGGGATTTGTAATAGCCTAATGTAGTTCAGTACGAGTTGCTACATTGCTGCTGTTAATTCAATGATGTTTCAAGATCACAAGAGTGTATGCATGTATTGTATGTACTCAGTGTGAATGTAGGTGTTGGCTGACTGCTTTGCTGTGTAAATGGTTGTCTGCCTGTCTGTCTGTGAGTATGTGAGCGTGGTGTGTCTCTGTGTGTGGTGTGTGTGTGTGTGTGTGTGTGTGTGTGTGTGTCTCTGTGTGTGGTGTGTGTGTGTGTGTGTGTGTGTGTGTGTGTGTGTGTGTGTGTGTGTGTGTGCGTGTGTGTGTGTTTGTGCGTGTGTGTGCGTGCGTGTGTGTGTGTGTGTGTGTGTGTGTGTGTGTGTGTGTGTGTGTACGTGTGTGTGTGTTAGGATAGTATGTCCAGATGTCATCTCTTATTGCATCCATCATCAACACTTCACCTCCAGACGTTTGCTGGCAGTCACTTGAAGGTGGGAGTGGTCCATATCAAGAAGGATCAAACGACAGAAGCCGAAATATTCTCCAACCTTCACGAGCCTTCAGGGTATTTCGACAAGTTCCTCCCAATGCTCGGTGAGTGGGCCACACTAATGTGATGAACCCTGACATTAAAGCACCATTCATGATCTTATTAGTACTATTATCCCTAACATACGCATACGTACGTACGTATGTACACATAATATATGTGAGTACGTATGTTAGGTACATGTCACCGAATACTGGCCGTAGCATAATGCAATTACAGCGCGATTGTGATCACTATTACATTACGATGTCATTATAAAAGGACTGTGATAGTGTTGGAGAGAAGCTACAATCATTTCATGATTAAACTACGATATTTATAACGATTAGGAATAGAAAACTAGGATTCTACTACGATGGAGTTGTGATGTAACTACAAGCAAATTACAATAATTACGATTCGCATTACACTACCTTTATGATTCTCCCACAGTTATGATTACGTTACATTACAATATGTTAGGTTTTCTGTGCCGTGTACCGTAGATCCTGTCAGCTGAGCATGTCTTCATATTTCTCTATATTAGTCCACACGCATGTACGTATGTACATATATTAGAACACATGTCCATTGGCATGTACTAACCAGTACTAACCAGTAATACCAAGGGGTGTGTACTAAGCAAGGACTGTACGTATTATTGAAATTGTTATGTAGGATTAATTGTTTATTTGTACCTGATTCATTAAAAGAGCAGGTTGAATCATAACACCAAACATTTCTTGAAATCAATTTCGCTGTTTTTACAGGTGACCACATTCCACTCATGGGATTTGACGGCTACCTGGGTGGACTCGATAACGGATCCAACCTCACCGGGGAGTCCTCCATTTACACGGAGTTTGCCAACCACGAGATCATGTATCACGTCTCAACGCTGCTTCCCTACACTCCTAAAGACCCACAACAGGTGACCCTCACATGATAATCATGTGATCATGTAGTGTTTATGCACATATGTACTTATACAAATACACTGTTACCACCATGTGTATTCATAAGATGATTTCTCCATGTGACAGTCATGTGATTATTGTACTCCGGTGGATCCATGTACATACATACATATGTGCGCCCTCCATCACTGTATGTGTGTGTTGACCATTTGTGGACAATGTTCTGAGTTGTAGTCATGTGACAGTCATGTGATAGTTGGGTTCCACAATTTAAAACCACCACCCACATTCTTGGGATTGCAGTCTAAAGTTCAAAGAGCAGCTCATTTGCATGACTACCACTCACCACTCAGGAGGAGCTTCACATAATTGATTCTGGTGAAGACAATTGATTTTCTCGGACTTTGAAACTGTACAAATTGTGAATTTGTGCAGTTTCTGCCTCCTAGAGAGGCTACATCTGGAGCAAGCAGTTTGCTTGTGATAGTCATGCGCTAGTCATGTGGTAGTCGTGTGATAGTCACATGCTGTTTGTTCATCCTCAGGTATCGAAGAAGCGTCACATAGGCAACCAGTTTGCATGTGATAGTCATGTGCTAGTCATGTGGTATTCATGTGATAGTCATATGCTGTTTGTTCATCCTCAGGTATCAAAGAAGCGTCACATAGGCAACGACCTGGTGGCAGTGGTGTTCCTGGAAGACGAGGACACTGTGTTCTCGCCCAGCCTCATCCAGTCCCACTTCCTCCACTCCTACATTGTGGTGCAGCTGGTGAAGGGGTCATCACTACTAGCACCCAAATACAGGGTGAGTGTGTTAGTACCAGTCATGTGACAATCATGTGACATATCACAGTTTGTAGTCAGCAGCTGTCAATCTGAGTCATCTTCCACTTTGTATCATGTGATAATCATGTGATCTTGCATACCCTATGTACTTAGCTGTACGCACTAAAGCCTCCCCACAATGGACAAATCTCTACTGTACAAATATATTAGCCCTACTGTACATACGTACGTACGTAAAAGTCCATTTTAGTACTTCAGAAGTGTTTTTGTAAGAAGGCATTTCACCATGTGCGTACATACGTACATACGTATGTC
Source organism: Chondrilla cf. caribensis (assembly GCA_964020155.1). Classification (NCBI taxonomy): domain Eukaryota; kingdom Metazoa; phylum Porifera; class Demospongiae; order Chondrillida; family Chondrillidae; genus Chondrilla; species Chondrilla cf. caribensis. Next base: position 627,567 of record OZ026546.1, on the reverse strand, counting down.
CTTTATTCAGAAGTGTCTTTAATACAGGTTCCACTGTGGTATGTATTGTATACGTATGTACATACATATGTGGTACGTATGTACGTATGTATGTATGTACATACTGGTACAATACACACTACATACGTACATACGTACATACAAATGTATCATATGTACGTACTTCATGACCTTAATGTTCTCACTATGTGTTGGAGAGACATGACTATCTCCCCTCCCTCCAAAGGTCGCTTGCGTCTCTCGCAACCTTGTTCCCTGGTTCGGACCCTCGCTCTTCAACCACTGCGTGTTTTCACATGGGGCTCTCTTTAGAGATTACCTCCGAACAAAAGTCATCAACGCCGTCAGGGCAACTTACCAAGCACCTAAGTTTGTCAGAATGACCGTGAGTGACTGTGTGTGTGTGTGTATGTGTGTGTGTGTGTGTGTGTGTGTGTTTGTGTGTCTGTGTGTGTGTGTGTGTGTGTGTGTGTGTGTTTGTGTGTCTGTGTGTGTGTGTGTGTGTGTGTGTGTGTGTGTGTGTGTGTGTGTGCATTGTGTGTGCGCATTGTGTGTGCGCATTGTGTGTGCGTTGTGTGTGTGTGTGTGTGTGTGTGTGTGTGTGTGTGTGTGTGTGTGTGTGTGTGTGTGTACGTTGTGTGTGTGTGCGTGCCTGCGTGCGTGCATACGTGCGTGTGTGTGTTCGTGTGTGTACGTGTGTGTGTGTGTGTGTGTGTGTGTGTGTGTGTGTGTGTGTGTGTGTGTGTGTGTGTGTGTCCGTGCTCGCACCTACTGTATACATATGTGCAGTGTGTATGTCTATGTGTTGTGTATTTTACACATGTATGTGCATACATGTTAGTGAGACAACCACACACATGCAGTCCAACACAGACCTGTACCAACATCTCTCCACTCCTTGCCACTATTCACTGGTGTTTTCTGTCCTCTTTAGTCTCGCTCAAGATCACAACTCCTAGCTGAACTCATTACAAACTGTGACGAAGACGTTATGACCAACAAAAGATCGCGAGGGTCTAAGAGATTCACAAGGTATGGGTGTACCTGTGTGTGATGGGTGTGTGCCTGTGTGTGATGGGTGTGTACCTGTGTGTGGTGGGTGTGTACCTGTGTGTGGTTGTACCTGTGTGTGGTGGGTGTGTACCTGTGTGTGGTGGGTGTGTACCTGTGTGTGGTGGGTATGTACCTGTGTGTGGTGGGTGTGTACCTTTGTGTGGTGGGTGTGCCTGTGTGTGGTGGGTGTGCCTGTGTGTGGTGGGTGTGTACCTGTGTGGTGGGTGTGTACCTGTGTGTGGTGGGTGTGTACCTTTGTGTGGTGGGTGTGTACCTGTATGTGGTGGGTGTGTACCTTACTGTGAGGTGGATATATACGTTACTTACTCTTCACCTTCTGAAGGCGAGGAAGCTGGCTTCCAATTGGTGCCCACCGCCCACCAAGCCCTCTGATAGACGGAGTCAAGCAGAAGTACGAGAACCACGGGAAACTAGCTCGAGACTTTCAGAGGAACCTTCGCTGTGCAGACCTGGCAGATGTGGTATTCTACGTTGGGCAGTCCATGGTGCCGGTCTATGGAGTCAAGGCAATACTGGCCTGTAGGAGCAAGTACGTATGTCATGTGATCCTCATGTGATGTCACGCCAACCAACCCTGGGCCTAAATGTGCCTAAAATCTCCTAGGGTCAATTGTACCTCTATTTTGCTACAATACGACCATGATCACCTCCCACACACATGTACATACATGGCTACATATATGACTCATAGTAAAATCATACATGATACACACAATACAAATGCAACACACGCATACGTACGTATGTAAACAGCACACATACTACACCAATACCACGTACTGCACCAATACCATGTTTAGTGTATTGTGTTCTTGTTAATCCACCACCAATTCATCTACCAAGCCTTTCAATCTACCACAATTCTCCATTACCAATAAAATTACACAAGTGCTAATGAATATCTAGTTAGTCCTTCAAACTTGTTAATTCGCAATAGTTTTCGAAAAGAAATTGCTACAGATCAAAGAGAATTCACTTCACATGTGTCCGATACTTAATAGATTTCTGACTGCATTTCCAGACTTATGACATTATCTTTGTCCCTTATCACCTGACTCCTCTTCGTTAGGGTGTTTCGATCGATGTTCTTTGAGGCTTGCTTGACACCTTCAAAGACCTCCTTGTCGAGCATACGGAGGAACAAGACCGTTCTGGTCCAGAAACCGCCCACTCCTTTGACGCCACGGCGACTGTCATCCACCCCCACTGGTAGTCAGAAGCGATTCACAGGTATCAAGTTACGAAAAGGCTCGTCATTTGAAACGTCAGGTCCAGAGAGCACCATCTTCAAAGACAAACACATCTCAGAAAGTGTAAGTGTTTTGTAGTACAAGTACCCGTGTAGTTTGATACATGTGTGTACATAGGAACATCTGTTCACATGTGTGTCTACAGTGTGTAGGTCCACGTACACTATGGTATGAGTACTCACATGTATACACACTGTTATAGTTAGGAAAGCTTGTTCAAACTCGGATGCCTTTAGCCAAAGACACACACACACACGCATGCATGCACGTATGCACACACACACACACACACACACACACACACACACACACACACACACACACACACACACACACACACACACACACACACACACACACACACACACACACACACACACACACACACACACACACACACGTACATGTCTCCTCCTCTTCCTTATAGTATTACGTTCTTGAATGGAGCGATTCAGTATTTTCAGAAGTGGTAGCTTACCTCATGACTGGATCCTGTACCATAAAGGCCTCCACTATCGTTGGACTTGGCTGTGCAGCAGAGTACTATGAGCTGGAGGACCTTAGGCAGGCCTGTCAGGAACGGCTGTCCGACTGTATGAAGACGGAGACAGTTTGTAAGCTGTTGTCAGAGATCGAGCTTTACTACGACTACCACACAGCAAAGAGTATGCTGATGAAGGTACATACATGCAGACTGTTGTTTGTTTGTATATTGAGTGTTGTTGTTATTGTTGTTTGTTTATTGAGTATTTGTTGTTATTGTTGTTGAGTTCCAATGAGCGATTTTTACTACAGTATGAGTGTCATATCTGCCAACATACAATTGCTAATTAGAACACTTCATGTGTATGTATACATACATAGCTAAATGTATGTACTGTTTGTAAGTACATACAAATGTGCTGAGTGTTCACTTAACTCCAGACTAAACTCACTGTACACACACTCCAACCTGATTATCACCTGGGCAGACAGTCCTTTCAACACATTAACACAACCTTGTTTGCACTTGGGAATGAGACAGGAGACATTGTCCCAGGCTAGACATCACCACCTACAGTGATAGATCAAGTGTTAATAGCAATTTAGCACAGCCTGTAATGTAATAGAGTAGTGGTTATGGGGACATTCATCTTGTACACACAGTCATTAGTGGTGGGAGAGTATCAGTACACACACACACAAACACACACACACACACACACACACACACACACACACACACACAACACACACACACACACACACACACACACACACACACACACACACACACACACACAACACACACACACACACATAGTTGTGGTCGTGAATAACGATACACTGT
>OZ026546.1:595000-623713 GCA_964020155.1 Chondrilla cf. caribensis | reverse complement strand
TAAACATGTTCTGAAATATGTCGATAAATTCTGTTTTAACATTCCTCCGATATTTACTGTTTCACTATGATTTTGTGTAAACTGTTTTGAAAATTAACAGTAAACACACAACCCTTGGGTATGCATAAAAACCCAAATTTGGGGACTTAGAAAAAAATCCAAATTTAATCTGAAACCAGTGATATTATGTGTTTGGAAAATCAGTAGTCTTTCATTTTCATTTTTTCACTGCATGAATCATTAGGATGAAAGGGCAAAAGGACCAAATGAATAGGACAAAATGAATAATGAATGAAGAACATGTTTAAGACCATAATATGTTTACTTACATCTTGTAGTTACACAGGCTATTACAGCTTAGCCTATTGATCTGCAGTTTAATTAAGCGAGTGTACAAAGCACAGTATAGACCAGCGCAGCTAGACTAGCTGTAGGAATCTCAGACTAAGTTCGTATATAGATGATATGCGGAATACAGTGGATTGTTGATTACTCTCCTGCTCTTCGTAGATGAGTGTATGATGATGACTGTTTTCCCGTATACAGCGCTCAGCTAGAGATCGCCCGCAATGAGTGAGGAACATAGGTACTGCTAATTATAATAACGACGTTACGTATTTTAACGTACTCGTAGTGGTCACCTCGGATTGGTAGGGATTTCGACTCATCGGGATTCGATAAAAGGTAAGGTGCCGTCACTCCAGGCGATATCTAATTTCGCACACTTCGGATTGTAGTGATTACGTTTGTCATCGCAAACCGTTTTTCGTTGAAGAGCAAGTTCAATCTACGAAGCTGAATCAGAAAATGCCACCACGGTTCGGTTAATATCATTGCTACAATCCGAAGTGTGCGAATTAGGAAACGTTTAAAATAATTATTTTACCCAGCGAACCTTACCTTGCAGGGTACCGTAATACGTGTGGCATAGCTCGGGGTCTCTAAGCTTAGACGATTCGTTATAACGCATCACAACAAGGATAGAATCACAGTCTACAGCACAGTTTCCTCTTACCTGGTACACACTTGGACTCTAGGTCGAGCGGTCACCAATTTTAATACCTCAAAATGTTGCTACTGTTCACGGGACGTGCGGTATTATTAGGAACTTGGAATGCTACGAAGATGAAAGAATACGGAATGTGAACGACGAGCCGAGTCCGGTTACAGTCTTCCTGGCACGTGATGTTTCTTTTACGGTGTTTTACTAAGAATATACCAAGCAAAACATGAGTGTTGTGAACACATGTACATTATGTTTCGCTATATACAACTTTGGAATTATACCATCTGTAATCTGGTAATCTGTAGCTTACCTCATGACTGGATCCTGTACCATAAAGGCCTCCACTATCGTTGGACTTGGCTGTGCAGCGGAGTACTATGAGCTGGAGGACCTTAGGCAGGCCTGTCAGGAACGGCTGTCCGACTGTATGAAGACGGAGACAGTTTGTAAGCTGTTGTCAGAGATCGAGCTTTACTACGACTACCACACAGCAAAGAGTATGCTGATGTAGGTACGTACATACAGACTGTTGTTTGTTTTTTATTGTTATTGTTGTTTATGTCTTGATTTTTTGTTGTTGTTCTTGTTGTTTTGTTGAGTTCCAATGAGCAATTTTTACTATGAGTGTCATATCTATCACCATCCAAACAATATGCTCATTAGAACACTTCATGTGTATATATGTAAACACGTAAAGTACATGTTAACTCTGCATACCAGTGTACGTATATGTATACATACACATGTAAGTTTACATGCAAATATGTATTTACCAACATATGTACAATCATGTACAAATTTGTTTGCATGTACACACACACACATGTACGAAACACGCTTGCACACAAGTACTTGCATGCATACATATCCAAATGTACTGTTTGTAAATATTATGTATGTGCTGAGTGTTCACTTAACTCCAGACTAAACCCACTGTACTCACACTCCAACCCAATTATCACCTGGGCAGACAGTCCTTTCAAGACATTGACACAACCTTGTATGCACTTGGGAATGAGACAGGAGACATTGTCCTAGGCTAGACATCACCACCTACAGTGATAGATCAAGTGTTAATAGCAATTTAGCACAGGCTGTAATGTAATAGAGTAGTGGTTATGGGCACATGAGGCATCATTGTACATACAGTCATTAGTGGAGGGAGAGTATCAGTACACACACACACACACACACACACACACACACACACACACACACACACACACACACACACACACACATACACACACACATACACACATACACACACACACACACACACACACACACACACACACACACACCGACACACACACACACACACACACACACACACACACACACACATACACACATACACACACCGACACACACACACACACACACACACACACACACATACACACATACACACACCAACACACACACACACACAGCACACACACACACACACACACATACACACACCGACACACACACACACACACACACACACACACACACACACACACACACATACACACACACACACACACACACACACACACACACACACACACACACACACACACACACACCGACACACACACACACACACACACACACACACACACACACACACACACACACACACATACACACATACACACACCAACACACACACACACACACACACACACACACACACACACACACACACACACACACACACACACACACACACACACACACACACACACACACACATGGTTGTGAGGATTCCATCCCTACACACACAGTCGTGGTTGTGAATAACGATGCACTGTGGTATCTCTCTGTTCAGGTGCTCCACTACACTGAGAAGAATGCTGGAGCCATTCTGACCTCTCCCGAGTTTCTAACACTCTCAGAGAGAATGATCCACGTTATTTCAGAGAGAGAACTGCAGATGGATGAGATCGACAAGGTGAAGGCTATCCTCTCCTGGGGAGAGAAGAACTTCAACGATGGTGAGAATTGTGCTGTGTTGATCTTCAACCATGATGTCTATGTGATGGAATGTCCACTGCCGTCAACAGTAAATCAATAGACGGACTACTCCCCACCCTCCGGGTTCACACTACTCCTCACCCTCGGAGGTCCACACTACTCCCCACCCTCTGAGGTCCACACTACTCCTCACCCTCTGAGGTCCACACTACTCCCCACCCTCCGAGGTCCACACTACTCCTCACCCTCGGAGGTCCACACTACTCCCCACCCTCCGAGGTCCACACTACTCCCCACCCTCTGAGGTCCACACTACTCCCCACCCTCTAAGGTCCACACTACTCCCCACCCTCCCAGGTCCACACTACTCCCCACCCTCTGAGGTCCACACTACTCCCCACCCTCCGAGGTCCACACTACTCCCCATCCTCTGAGGTCCACACTACTCCCCACCCTCCGAGGTCCACACTACTCCCCACCCTCCCAGGTCCACACTACTCCCCACCCTCCGGGGTCCACACTACTCCTCACCCTCCGAGGTCCACACTACTCCCCACCCTCCGAGGTCCACACTACTCCCCACCCTCTGAGGTCCACACTACTCCCCACCCTCTGAGGTCCACACTACTCCCCACCCTCCGAGGTCCACACTACCCCCCACCCTCTGAGGTCCACACTACTCCCCACCCTCCGAGGTCCACACTACTCCCCACCCTCTGAGGTCCACACTACTCCCCACCCTCTGAGGTCCACACTACTCCCCACCCTCCGAGGTCCACACTACTCCCCACCCTCGGAGGTCCACACTACTCCCCACCCTCTGAGGTCCACACTACTCCCCACCCTCTGAGGTCCACACTACTCCCCACCCTCTGAGGTCCACACTACTCCTCACCTCTGAGGTCCACACTACTCCCCACCCTTCAAGACTCACATGTGATGTACACATGGTGTGTTTTTTAGGTTTGCTGTCTCTTTAACGTGTGTTTCACATCCATCCCATAGAGGAAGAACGTAGACAAAGACTGACTTCGATCATGAAGGACATTCGATTACACCTGATTGGTGCTAATGACCTCATGAAGGTCGTTGTACCCTTCGATATCGTTCCCACGGATACAATAATGGCCGCTTTGGCATTCCAACTGGACCCAGAGTCTGTTGACCTATCGAGTTACAGGATGTCTCGGACCAAGAAATCCCCCGAAAAGGTAATTCCCGACCCAATTCCCATAACAACCGAAGAATGTTCATAGAGTGAACAACCAAGTACAGCATCAACCCTCAACGTTGTTTTATTATCCATGACAGTGTATAGTGTGTTGTGTTTGACAGAGAATTATTGGTATTAACTATTATTATATATTATACGTACGTACGTCTTAAACATACTAAATTAAATCTTACAGTAATATTGTAATTGTATTGGAAAATCACAACATCATTTATAATTATGTATTTAATTTCCTCATTTTATTATGACTGTATTTATAGTCAAGATGAGAATAATCAAGATGATCAAAATAATACAAGAGACACAGATTCTGAATTAGATGTAACAGGTGGTAGTAGGGGAAAATTTGATGAGTTAGATAGGCCACTAGATAAAGAGGAGGTAGAGAAAGCTATTAGAGACGTGCGTCTGAATGCGGCTCCAGGGCAAGATATGATTATAGGAAAATGGGTAAAAAATGGGGTAGTAACAGATTTCACCTTCAAGTTTTGTGAGAAGTGTTTAGAGTTAGGTCAGATTCCCAATGCCTGGAGAAATGGTTATATTGTGCCAATTCCTAAAGGGACTTCAAAAGGTGTGCCAGACCCTAGAAAATTTAGAGGCATTAGTGTACTTTCGGTTGTATATAAGATATTCTGTACAGTTGTGAGAAATAGGCTCATTGAGGTAGCAGAATCAAATGGGTTATTATGTGAGGAACAGAATGGTTTTAGAAAGGGTAGGGGGTGTGTAGATAATATTTTGATGTTATCGTTGCTGGGATCAAAGTACTCGAAAGTAGGGGATGGTCTAAGGTGTGGCTTTATTGATTTACAGAAGGCATATGATTCAGTCAACAGAGACAAATTATGGGATAAGTTGGGGAAAATGGGAATCAAAGGCAAATTGTTAGAATGTATGCAATCGATTTATGAAGACGTGAAATGTACTGTGAAGCTTGGGGAGGAATGTGGGAAGTCTTTTTGTGTACAATCTGGCCTACGCCAAGGATGCGTACTATCTCCCTTGTTGTTTAGTTTGTATATAAATGAATTACCACAACTTTTAAAAGATAATGGGCTTGGAGTTAAAGTGGATGAAGTTACAAAAGTACCAGGGCTATTATATGCAGATGATCTTGCAATTTTTGCTGATAGTGATGATAATTTGAATAAAGCTTTTGATGTGGTTAATGAGTGGTGTAAGGTTTGTGATCTGAAAGTGAATGTTGAGAAATGTAATGTAATACATTTTAGAAGGAAAAAGACAGAACAAACCAGATGTGTCTTCAAAATTGGAGAACAAATAATACAGACAACACAATCTTACAAATATCTTGGGGTAGTATTGAATGAATTCTTAGAAGACAAAGCAATGATTAGTGAGGCATTGAATAAGGGAAGGAAGGCTTTATACGAGGTAATAAGAATGAAAAGACAAATAGGACAGATAGGATGGAGGTCATTTTCCAAATTATTCACGAGTCTAGTTCTACCAAGTATGATGTATGGTTGTGAAGTGTGGGGGTTAATGGGAAAGCATGGTAAACAATTAGAAAGAGTACAATTGACAGCGATTCGAAATTTCTTGGGAGTACATTCAAAATTTCCAATCACAGCTTTAGAACTAGAAGCAGGATGGTTGCCAATTAGGTGGGAAATTCAGTTACGGGCCTTCAGATTGTGGATGAAGATTGAAAGAATGGGAGATAACAGACTGATAAAGAAAATAGTTAGATCGACTTGGGAAGATAGTGATTGGGGAATAGGGATTAGGAAATTTGCATTATGGTTTGGGGTAGAAGAGCATGAGATAAGAGCAAAGTTATTCGAGGGATTGAATAATTATCAAGTTGATTCAATAGTAAGATCTAGTATTTGGAGAGCTGTTAGAGGTGAATGGGGTGAAGCAGTTAAAAACAAAAGTAAATTAGAATGGTGGAGGAGGGAGTTGACAGAGAGCGGAGATAGACTTGGGGAAGGCAGGGGAGGGATTGTATACATAGAGGATAGATCCTGTAGGAGATTAGGGGCTGAATTAAGGGCAGGGTGTTGTAAATTGGAAGTGGAGATGGGTAGATGGAGAGGAAATAAGAGGGATGATAGAATTTGCAAATTATGTGGAGAGGGAATTGAAGACGAAAAGCACTTTTTAACAATATGCACAAAGCTTGATTTGCATAGGGTTTGGATGAGAGAGGAAAAGAATCTTGAAAACTTGAATGAAGATGAAAAGAGTGACATGATTTTGAAGAGTTTGGAAATGCCCAAGATTGCCAGATTTGTTCTAAATATGTGGAAATCTAGAAAGGAGCTATTAAAATTTAGTAAATAGGTACTAAATAACTTTTGGAATTTTTTATTTAGTGCTATTTTGGGCAACTGTCCTACAATGCACTTTAATATCAATAATTGGGGCGAGCCTAAGCGAGCCCCTCTCTTGCGAGTCGGCCGCCTGCCCGCCTACGCTTCCGGTGTGGATATATATATATATATATATATATATATATGTATGTATTCTATATTTAGGCCAACAATTTGGCCAACGTTTTCGACGTCTGGCGCGATCGTCTGACCCTCTGAAGGACGGAAACTCTTTTCATGACGTCCGGTACGTCTGGAGAAAGACGTGGATGCCCTTTTCGAGACGATCGAGGCGATTTTTCGAACACGTTGACGATTCTTTCTCTGGGACGCCGTGCCATTTTGATCGACTGCCAATTCTGGTACTGGCCGAATTGATCTCCTTCGAACCGTTCAACAAACACATGAAACATTCTTCTACAACTAGAAAGACGCGGGGACACTCGGGACATCTTCTGAAAGGCAGGAAACGACGGGGGGACCAGGGTCCTTCTTCGGCGAGTCGGGCGTTATATCTTACGTGTTAAAACATCGATCTCTCGTTGTTTTGACCATTCTAAAACTGTTAGGTGGTTATTTAGACCACATATCAATGCTTTTGAACCTTTTGTGTCTGAACGATTCTCTTGTGGAACAAGGAATCTCGAAATACATGTTAATGCCGTATGGTCTCACACATAGAAACGCGAAGTAACGTTGTCGACACGCATACATCAACTGTTATTGTTCCTGTACTCCTACTTGGGCACATCTGCTGCTAAATGGGACAGACCCTATGTGCACATGCTGACATATGCACCTGAATGGGGCAAGCTGTAGCTGTCTAACACAATGGGATAATATCAATGCATTTTGATGTACACACTTATCAACATTTGGTACTTCTTCCCGGTATAATACATTTGGAGTAGGGAGTAAGTTAAGGTAGAGTTAGGGTAGGGTTAGGGTTAGGGTAGGGTTAGGGTTTTATATTTACGCATTGATTCATTTTAATGCTGTGTAATCCATCTATATAATAATCATTATCATCTTTCTGTGCTGCAACATGGGATGAACATGCTGTTACTACTGCAACTACTGCACAGCAGCAGGACACAGCACACTGCATGTACTTAGCCACCCTGTCAAGCACTTATGGATTTACTGGCATTTCCATAATTGCCTGAATACAGCATGCTGCAGACATCAGTCAGTGCCTGTGTGTACGTTTTCAATGCCAGCTACTGCACGTCTATGCTGACCCCTGCTAACAGGGCGAGCTTAGGCGAGCCCCTTCAGACTCTGTCTGAACTAGTTACCGAGCGTTAGCGAGGTAATTGTTTCCGTTCGTTAGGGGAGTCCGATCGAGCAGCCCACGCTCTTAATTGCGGTGGCCGCCAATATTGTTGGATTTAGGTCACTTTTTGGTTTCTTTAAACGCAAATCGTTCGTCGATCGAAGCGTTCAGCACTAAGTCGTCCCACCGATGGTAATGGGGCACGGTCGCAGCATATATTGAAATAGCAAACTTAGACAAAGGTTGCCTGTGGTTCACACACGATCCGTTAAAAGAGCACTTACTTTTCGATTCCTCCCGTCGACAAATTTCGGACTGCATCACTACCAAGTACCTTAAGACAATTCAAATAACAATTGTCAACTTTTTTGCACAACGATTTTTCGATTTCCTTCGCCGAAGAGCAGGGTTCGCCAATCCGTCGTTCGGGACACCAAATGGTCGGCCATCATGACGTCCATTTTGGAAGACATTTTTAGATGATGTCACTGAACTACGTCATATCATAGATCTTGATATGCAAGATCTATTTGCGAGGTTCTGAACTTTGTTCACAACTAGTAATATATAGGTTACTACCCGCCTACGAGGGAGGTATCGTATTTACTGCGCGAGACCCGAGGGCGAGAGCAGTAAATACGATACCTCCCGAGGTAGGCGGGTAGTAACCCATTTATCGCCAAATAAACGCTCCAAAATTCACGGAGAGAATCGATGCATCTTTCTGAAGATATTTTCTGTTCTCCAGTCCAGTCCTGTGTGCCTACGATACTCAGAATCGGCTATTTACGGGAAGAAACACACGAAAATGTAGAAAGAAAGGTAGCAAAAGCGGCTGTTTTCAATTTTGATCACGACGACTTCGAGGAAGTCAGTCGCGGATAGATAGCCGATTCTGAATATCGGAGTATATAGCAGAAGACTATAGTAGCGTTGGCATTAATGAACTACTGGATTTCTGACTTTTATTTCAGTTTCCTCCCTGCTGCTGTTACTCTCTGCGTACTGTGTTGTGTTGTGTTATTGCTATAATGATATTCATTTCTTGGAATGCGCGAAATTGTCATAGTTTGTCTAGCACCTCGCAATTATTGCCCTTTTAAGGTAAAAACTGGGCGCTTACGCGATACTGTCCCTGCGCGCACGTGCGCGCCGGGCAAGTATCAAATTTACTGCCCAGGCGGTGCCTTTGATGTTTGACCTCATCAGGCGATAAAATATTATAATGATAGTTAGATTGTACACTATGGATCCTTTTGGGACTTGGTAACCTGCTGTTATAGAGAGGTGTCCTACCAATACAGTGACCATTATACACACATGCAGGGTTCACTGTATGCATATAATATTATATATGTATATTATGTATGACCTGTGATAAATATGAATACACCTACACACATGTACACACACCACTGGTCCCATTGCAGCCCTGATCTGCAGCTGGTGTTTCAGTGTTTCGGTGTAGGGGTTTAGTGTAATAGTGAATTTCTTCTTCACCTCTAGTATAATAATATATATCTCCCATCAACAGCTGGACATGGGAGGTTGGGACATTGCAGTTTAGACTGGTTCATTCATAGCGATAGTCAAATTCACGATAATATCATTAGTAATTCATCACCATATCATACAGTGAAGGGGATAAAATGGAAGAAAAATGTTACAAAACAACACAAATGTAATGCAAATAAATATGATATAAATTAATATACAGTATAAAAACAAATACAATTCAATACAAATACAATACAAATACAATACAAATACAAACCAATTGCAAATTAATACAATACAAATACAATACAAATACAATACAATACAGCAGAGGTGTTCTCAAAGTAGGGCAGAGAGCATGGTCTTGGTAAAACAGAGGGTGTGGTCTTGATAGATCAGAGGGTGTGGTCTTGATAGAGCAGAGGGTGTGGTCTTGATAGAGTAGAGGGTGTGGTCTTGATAGAGTAGAGGGTGTGGTCTTGGTAAAACAGAGGGTGTGGTCTTGGTAGAGCAGAGGGTGGTCTTGGTAGAACAGAGGGTGTGGTCTCGGAAGAGCAGAGGGTGTGGTCTTGGTAGAGCAGAGGGTGGTCTTGGTAGAACAGAGGGTGTGGTCTCGGAAGAGCAGAGGGTGTGGTCTTGGTAGAGCAGAGGGTGTGGTCCTGGAAGAACAGAGGGTGTGGTCTCGGTAGAGCAGAGGGTGTGGTCTTAGTGGAGCAGAGGTGTGGTCTTGGTAAGGCAGAGGGTGTGGTCTTGGTAGAACAGAGGGTGTGGTCTTGTAGAACAGAGGGTGTGGTCTTGGTAGAGGTGTGGTCTTGGTAGAGCAGAGGGTGTGGTCTTGGTAGCACAGGGGGTGTGGTCTTGGAAGATCAGAGGGTGTGGTCTTCGTAGAGCAGTGGGTGTGGTCCTGGTAGAGTAGAGGGTGTGGTCTTGGTAGAACAGAGGGTGTGGTGCTGACAGAGGAGTGGATATGATTCTGGTGTGGTCCTGGTAGAGACTATAACGATGCATCCTGTGATAGGAGTTACACAAGATTGTGAAGTGAGGTACATATTGTAGAACTGACACAGGACCACAAGTACATTACAATGAGCACCTACTTGAGAAGAATGAGAGTTCTTGAATAACTTTCTTTACACATTTCTTCCAGTTCAAAGTTCCCTACCTCATTAAAGAGTGTCTTAAGATCTCATGGTGGTCATGTTTCTAACAACTACTTCACATCCCGGAACTGGTTGTGGTATGATAGTAATTCTACTGGATGCGTTCCACCCATGTTGGATGTGCTAGCAGTTCAGTCTCCAAAGCATTAGAAATGTGAGGTCCAAATAACTTCTTTACAGTTTCCAACAAGAACTTCCATGTGGTAGGAAACCCTCCACCACTCAGTCCATTCCTCCAGTATCGAAGAGCCAGTAATCCTCCCATTGTTGGATGGGATTGGTAGGCAGTAACCTGGTCAATAGGCACTCCCAGTTCAACAGCTAATTTGTACCACACTGGAACATGTGCTAGTACACCTGATAGGCCTAGGTCTGATGGCTTATCATCTGTGAAACACGCAAGAAAGTAGATACACCATTAAGACAATGTTACATGTGAGAGGGGAACACACTTAATGTAGTAGAGACCATACGCAAACATGTACACAAACATTCACACACGTACGTATGCACGCACGCATGCATGCACACACACACACACACGCATACACACTCACACACACACACACACACACACACACACACACACACACACACACACACACACACACACACACACACCTGGAAGGCTAGTCTCCACAGAAGTACTCTGTACTACATGCACAGTTGATAGTGGTTCCAGTGGTGGGTGTGGTCTAGGGTTTACAGGAAATGAATGAACACCAGGAGAACAGGACACTCTCTTAGTGGCCACTTGCTCTTCCAACCTCTTGGCCACATATGGTCCTAGATCTCGTGTTCTCTTCACTGCATCCAACAAGAACCTCCATGTGTTGGGGTATCTCTCGCCACTCAGTCCGTTCCTCCAGTGTTGAAGGGCCCGTAACCCTCCCATGGGATCCTGCCGTAGAGCCATCACCTGGTTGATGGGTACTCCCAGTGCAATAGCTAGGTTGTGCCATACTGGTGCATGTATGAGGACACCTTGTAGGTCTGAATCCGACGGTGTGGTGTCTGTGAGGCACAAGATGAATATGTACATGAGAGTGAATGTCAAACTGTATTGAACACACACACACACACACACACACACACACACACACACACACACACACACACACACACACACACACACACACACACACACACACACACCTCGATGGCTAGTCTCCACAGATGTACTCTGTACTACATGCACAGTTGATAGTGGTTCCAGTGGTGGGTGTGGTCTAGTGACTACAGGATATGGATGGTGTGATCCAGAAACAGAGGAAACATGAATTTGAAGATGTTCGGACTTCAGTGAGGACATCATTGTCAGCTGGGTCTTGTCCTACGACAAAGTATTTAGAGTTGAATCAATTCCCATTTCCAATCTGGTTATATCTGGAAATGGAACACAATCAAACTCACTTGTAAAGGTGCTAGCTCTTCTACAATCTTGTTTGTCATGTCATCAACAGTCTTCTTTGTCTCAAAGTGTCCTATAGCATCCAGTAAGGTCTTCCAGGTCACATGGCGACCATATTCCAACCAGTACTTCAACATGGTTCGGTAGGCAACTCTGTCTTGATGGGAATGAGATTGGATCTCCTGTAACTCATCTTCACTAACCTCCAGAATCACACCTACATCAAACCAGGCATCTAAGTGATGGAGTTTAGGAAGAACATGCTTGACTATGAGCCTTAGTTCAGGTCTCTTCTTGAGAGTCTTGTCCTTAACACTTTCTTCTGACTGAGATTCTGAATATCTTGAAGGATGTACACCAAACAAATGAGCCACTATCCTAGAAGCAGCTTCTTGTCCACCTGCCTCACAGCTCATCAAGGCTTTCAAAGGAAGAAGAGCACCGATGGCTTGTTGTTGTATTTGCTTTGGAAGGTTAGCCCACAGACCTGGTCCACCACCTGCTCTCTCAATCATATCAGCAACATCATGAAAGTCAAAACGATGAGCTATGTCGAGTGGACTCAGACCATTAGGAAAGAGCTTGTTAACTGTATACTTTGTGAGTGGGTGGGAGATCAGCTTCTCTATAAAGACTGTGTAGTCCTTGGCACCACTCTCGATTGATTCATCTTCAGTGGAACCATCTCTAACTTCCTTGAACATTAGCAATGCAATGTGCAGTGCAGTAAGAGGACCTTGATCTGGCAAACAAAGCTGACTTGAAGATTCTTTGCACATTGCATCGAATGCTATTCTACATGCCATTGGCCACTGGTAGCCAGCTGCTTCAGAAAACATACTCTCATCACTAGAAAGTGTCGTTATCACAAGTGGATCACCTGTGAAGGAACCTAAAATCAAGAGTTTGCGTGGATCCAGTAAGTTCCTATTCTCGAGAGCAAGAACACATTCAATGATGCTGGCTTCAGAGTCTTGGCTAAAGTCAGTCAATTTGTCAGTATGTCCATACATTACAGCATGTTCGAAAGCAGTAAGTTCCCAATAGTCACGAGCTGAACGGTTACTTTTCCTGGACAGTAGCAAAATGAATACAGGTACTTGGCCTGTTTCTGCTGCAAGCATTAGAGCTGTTTGACCGTGACTGTCACAGTAGTCAACAGGAGCCAGGCTTAGTTTATTAGCATGGTCGACTCCATCACTGGAGTGTGATGGAAGTAGGTTTGCATCTGAACCTTGGTTGCCACTTATCAGTGACGATCTATACTGCTCCATTGCATCTAGCAATGCGGATACTATGTCAACATGGCCCTTACAAACTGCTGTATGAAGTGCTGCTATATCCAATTTTGTACCACTGACAGAATGTGCTACTAATTTCAGTACTTCATGCACTGCTTCCAGTTGGCCATTAGCAGCTGCATAGTGGAGGGGAGTGTAGCCATCAGCATCTCCTCTATTGACATCCAAACCATGTTTTATAAACAAACCCATCAATTCAACATGACCACATTGAGCAGCAGCATGCAGAACATTTCTACCATTACTGTTCACTACATCAATTGGACAACCTCCATCTAATAAAACTAACACTACCTCCTTGTGACCACCCAATGCAGCCTGATGTAGTGGAGTCCCATACGTACCAACAACCTTTGTCACTGATGGCTTTCCACCCAATCTCAGTAATTCGTGCACTGCTTCCAGTTTACCATTCCTAGCTGCTAAGTGGAGGGGAGTGTAGCCATTAGCATCTCCTCCATTGACATCCAAACCACGTTCCACCAACAAACCCATCAAGTCAACATGACCACCACGAACAGCAGAATGCAGAACATTTCTACCTTTACTATCCACTACATAAATTGGACAACCTGCATCCAATAAAACTAATACTACCTCCTTGTGACCACCCAATGCAGCCTGATGTAGTGGAGTCCCACCAGTACCACCAACCTTTGTCATTGATGGCTTTCCACCCAATCTCAGTAATTCGTGCACTGCTTCCAGTTTACCATTCCTAGCTGCTAAGTGGAGGGGAGTGTAGCCATTAGCATCTCCTCCATTGACATCCAAACCACGTTCCACCAACAAACCCATCAAGTCAACATGACCACCACGAACAGCAGAATGCAGAACATTTCTACCTTTACTATCCACTACATAAATTGGACAACCTGCATCCAATAAAACTAATACTACCTCCTTGTGACCACCCAATGCAGCCTGATGTAGTGGAGTCCCACCAGTACCAACAACCTTTGTCATTGATGGCTTTCCACCCAATCTCAGTAATTCGTGCACTGCTTCCAGTTTACCATTCCTAGCTGCTAAGTGGAGAGGAGTGTAGCCATTAGCATCTGCTTCATTGACATCCAAACCATGTTCCACCAACAAACCCATCAAGTCAACATGACCACCTTGAGCAGCAGTATGTAGAACATTTCTACCTTTACTATCCACTACATAAATTGGACAACCTGCATCCAATAAAACTAATACTACCTCCTTGTGACCACCCAATGCAGCCTGATGTAGTGGAGTCCCACCAGTACCAGCAACCTTTGTCATTGATGGATTTCCACCCAATCTCAGTAATTCATGCACTGCTTCCAGTTTACCATTCCTAGCTGCTAAGTGGAGAGGAGTGTAGCCATTAGCATCTGCTTCATTGACATCCAAACCACGTTCCACCAACAAACCTATCAAGTCAACATGACCACCTTGAGCAGCAGTATGTAGAACATTTCTACCTTTACTATCCACTACATCAATTGGACAACCTGCATCCAATAAAACTAACATTACCTCCTTGTGACCACTCAATGCAGCCCGATGTAGTGGAGTCCCACCAGTACCAGCAACCTTTGTCATTGATGGCTTTCCACCCAATCTCAGTAATTCGTGCACTGCTTGCAGTTTACCATTCCTAGCTGCTAAGTGGAGGGGAGTGTAGCCATCAGCATCTCCTCTATCGACATCCAAACCATATAATACCATTAGACCAATTGATATTACATGACCACAATCAGCAGCAGCATGTAGGGCATTTCTACCATTATTGTCCACTACATCAATTGGACAACCTTCATCTAATAAAACTAAAACTACCTCCTTGTGACCACCCAACACAGCCAGATGTAGTGGAGTCCCACCGGTATCAGCCACCTTTGTCATTGATGGCTTTCCACCCAATCTCAGTAATTCATGCACTGCTTGCAGTTTACCAGTAGCAGCTGCATAGTGGAGGGGAGTGCCATCATTAGCATCTCCTCTATTGACATCCAAACCACGTTCTACCAACAAACCCATCAAGTCAACATGACCACCACGAACAGCAGCATGTAGGACATTTCTATCATTACTGCCCACTACGTCAATTGGACAACCTGCATCCAATAGAACTAATACTACCTCCTTGTGACCACCCAACACAGCCAGATGTAGTGGAGTCCCACCGGTATCAGCCACCTTTGTCATTGATGGCTTTCCACCCAATCTCAGTAATTCATGCACTGCTTGCAGTTTACCAGTAGCAGCTGCATAGTGGAGGGGAGTGCCATCATTAGCATCTCCTCTATTGACATCCAAACCACGTTCTACTAACAAACCCATCAAGTCAACATGACCACCACGAACAGCAGCATGTAGGACATTTCTATCATTACTGTCCACTACGTCAATTGGACAACCTGCATCCAATAGAACTAATACTACCTCCCTGTGACCACCCAACACAGCCTGATGTAGTGGAGTCCCATACGTACCAACAACCTTTGTCACTGATGGCTTTCCACCCAATCTCAGTAATTCATGCACTGCTTCCAGTTTACCATTCCTAGCTGCTAAGTGGAGGGGAGTGTAGCCATTAGCATCTCCTCCATTGACATCCAAACCACGTTCCACCAACAAATCTATCAAGTCAACATGACCACCTTGAGCAGCATTATGTAGAACATTTCTACCTTTACTATCCACTACATCAATTGGACAACCTTCATCCAATAAAACTAACATTACCTCCTTGTGACCACCCAATGCAGCCAGATGTAGTGGAGTCCCACCAGTACCAGCAACCTTTGTCATTGATGGCTTTCCACCCAATCTCAGTAATTCATGCACTGCTTGCAGTTTACCAGTAGCAGCTGCATAGTGGAGGGGAGTGTAGCCATCAGCATCTCCTCTATCGACATCCAAACCATATAATACCATTAGACCAATTGATATTACATGACCACAATCAGCAGCAGCATGTAGGGCATTTCTACCATTATTGTCCACTACATCAATTGGACAACCTTCTTTTAATAAAACTAACACTATCTCCTTGTGACCACCCATCACAGCCAGATGTAGTGGAGTCCCACCAGTATCAGCCACCTTTGTCATTGATGGCTTTCCACCCAATCTCAGTAATTCATGCACTGCTTGCAGTTTACCAGTAGCAGCTGCATAGTGGAGGGGAGTGCCATCATTAGCATCTCCTCTATTGACATCCAAACCACGTTCTACCAACAAACCCATCAAGTCAACATGACCACCACGAACAGCAGCATGTAGGACATTTCTATCATTACTGTCCACTACGTCAATTGGACAACCTGCATCCAATAAAACTAACACTACCTCCTTGTGACCACCCAATGCAGCCCGATGTAGTGGAGTCCCATCAGTATCAGCCACCTTTGTCATTGATGGCTTTCCACCCAATCTCAGTAATTCGTGCACTGCTTCCAGTTTACCATTAGCAGCTGCAAAGTGGAGGGGAGTGCCATCATTAGCATCTCCTCTGTTGACATTCAAACCACGTTCCACCAACAAACCCATCAAGTCAACATGACCACATTCAGCAGCATAATGTAGGATATTTCTACCAATACTGTCCACTACATCAATTGGACAACCTGCATCTAAAAAAACCAACACTATCTCCTTGTGACCACCCAATGCAGCCAGATGTAGTGGAGTCCCGCCAGTACCAGCAACCCTTGTCATTGATACCTTTCCTCCCAATCTCAGTAATTCATGCACTGCTTCCAGTTCACCATTAGCAGCTGCATAGTGGAGGGGAATGCCATCATTAGCATCTCCTCTATTGACATCCAAACCACGTTCTACAAACAAACCTATCAAGTCAACATGACCACATCCAGCAGCAACATGTAGGACATTTCTACCATTACTGTCCACTACATCAATTGGACAACCTTCATCCAATAAAAATAACACTACCTCCTTGTGACCACCCAATGTAGCCAGATATAATGGGGTCTCGAGATAACCATAATCAGCAACCTTTGTCATTGATGCCCTTCCACCCAATCTCAGTAATTCATGCACTGCTTCCAGTTTACCATTAGCAGCTGCCAAGTGGAGGGGAGTGCCATCATTAGCATCTCCTCTATTGACATCCAAACCACGTTCTACCAACAAACCTAGTAAGTCAACATGACCACCTTGAGCAGCATAATGTAGGGCATTTCTACCAATACTGTCCACTACGTCAATTGGACAACCTGCATCCAATGAATCTAATACTACCTCCTTGTGACCAAACAGAGCAGCCTGAAGTAGGGGAGTCCAACCAATTTCGGCAATCCTTGTTATTGAAGGCTGCCCACTTAACTTCAGTAATTTCCACACTTCTTCAAGATCATTACCACCTATTTTTACCAGTTTGCGGGGAGTAGCAAAGTGTTCAGTTTCTACACCAACAGAAGCTCCTCTGGCAATCAGTTCTCTTATCACTTCAACATGTCCTCCTTCTGCTGCTCTATGGAGGGCGGTATAACCATCACTGTCCACTGCATCTACTGGACATCCATGGTCTAATATTGCTGACACAGTCTGTACATCACCAAAGTAGGCTGATTGGATCAGTAAATCACGGACAGTCTCATCATCTAGTGCTGCTATAAACTCTTGCCTTCCCTGCTCATCAGAAGGCTCTTTTCTCTGCTCACACTCAACATCCTCTACTCCACCGTACTTCAACAGTTCCTCTAATGTGGAATACTTCTCATACATCACAGCCCATTTCAATGGGGTATTGCCTTCACTATCCACAGCATTAACATTACAACCTAGATCAATCAATGTTCCAATAACTCCAACTTGCCCAGCAGAGACAGCATGATGGAGTGCACTCCGACCGGTACTGTCCACTACATCAACAGAGCAACCACCTCTAACTAGGTGAGATATTAATTCTTTGTGCCCATTGGCAGCTGCCAAATGAAGTGGAGTTCCTATAGTACTGGCAACCTTTGTCATTGAAGGCTTACCACCCAGGCTAAGCAATACACAAACTGCCTCCAACTTGCCTGCCTGAGCAGCATCATGAAGAGGTGTGCAACCCTTGTTGTCTTCTATATTAGGATCAACACCACGGTTCACTAGCAATTCCACAAGCTCTACTCTACCATACTTTGAAGCTTTGTGGAGAATGCTCTTGCCATTGCTGTCCACTACAGAAATCGGACAGCCTAAATCCAACAGGAGCAGAGCCACATTCCCATTACCATGGGCTACAGCCAGATGTAGTGGTGTCCCCCTTGAACCAGCCACCACTCTCATTGCTTCATTACCACCAATGTCAACCAACTCGAGCACTACTTCTTCATGTCCTGAAGCAGCAGCTGCATGGAGAGGAGTACATCCACTCTTGTCAGCTGCACCAACACCTACACCTCGGTTGATCAGAAATTGCAGCATTTTCACTTGACCATGTGTAGCAGCCCAGTGGAGTACGTTTCGTCCCTTGCTGTCAACTACATCAATCAGACAACCTTTATCAAGTAGAATTGATAACAGTTCCTTGTTGCCATTCTTCACAGCTTGATGTAGGGGAGTCCCCTCATCACCACACACAGCCATAACAGGGGGACCTTTACAATGACTACACAGTTCGATAACTGCTTGTAGTTGGTTTCCAGATGCAGCAGCATGAAGAGGAGTCCAACCGTCCTTCCTTTGTGCATCAACTGAAGCTCCTTTTCTGATCAGTTCTTTAATCATCTTGATTTGACCCCCCGCGGCTGCATCATGAAGGGGAGTGTTACCATGGCAATCTGTGGAATCCACTGGAGGCCCTCCACTTAATAATCTATGTGAGTGAGTAGATCCAATGACTTTAGTATTAGACAGGGCAGTTACCCCAGCATCTGGTGGGCTTAACTTTTTTCTGTCAACATGCACCTTAGCTTTGTGTATATTGCTCATGCTGCTGTGGGATTCCACTTCCTGTCCATACCCCTTGTGTTGTTGCTCTGGTTGTCCATACCCCTTGTGTTGTTGCTCTGGTTGTCCATACCCCTTGTGTTGTTGCTCTGGTTGTCCATACACCTTGTAGTGTTGCTGCTCTGCTTGTCCATACCCCTTGTGTTGTTGCTCTGGTTGTCCATACCCCTTGTGTTGTTGCTCTGGTTGTCCATACCCCTTGTGTTGTTGCTCTGGTTGTCCATACCCCTTGTGTTGTTGCTCTGGTTGTCCATACCCCTTGTGTTGTTGCTTTGGATGGTCTTCAGACTGCACACTTACACTATACTTCTGCTCAGCATCCTCTACTCCACCATACTTCAACAGTTCCTCTAATGTTGAATACTTCTCACACATCACAGCCCATTTCAATGGGGTATTACCTTCACTATCTACAGTGTTAACATTGCCACCTAGATCAACCAGGACACCAATTGATGCAGCTTCTTCACTTGTTGCTGCATGATGTAAGGGAGTGCGGCCATGTCCGTCCACTGGATCAATACAGCACCCTCTCTCATGGAGGAGCTTTATCACCTCAACCTGTCCATGTGATGCAGCATGATGGAGAATGGACCAACCCTCTTCATCAGTCAGGTCAGGGGGGAGACCCAAATCAAGATAATTCTCTACCACTGCAATGTTCCCAGATTGAGCAGCCTCAAATATGTCACCCATGACTACCTGTTCACCACTCACACTACTGTGGGATTGTACTTCCTGTTCACCACTCACACTACTGTGGGATTGTTCTTCCTGTTCACCACTCACACTACTGTGGGATTGTACTTCCTGTTCACCACTCACACTGCTGTGGGATTGTACTTCCTGTTCACCACTCACACTACTGTGGAGTTTTACTTCCTGTTCATCACTCACACTACTGTGGGATTGTACTTCCTGTTCATCACTCACACTACTGTGGGATTGTACTTCCTGTTCTCCACTCACACTACTGTGGAGTTTTACTTCCTGTTCATCACTCACACTACTGTGGGATTGTACTTCCTGTTCATCACTCACACTACTGTGGGATTGTACTTCCTGTTCACCACTCACACTACTGTGGAGTTTTACTTCTTGTTCACCACTTATACTATGATGACATTCTACTTCCTGCCTATCACTTCCTATTATTCCGTCATGTTTCAAAGTCACAGCTGCTGATGTATTTGTGCCATTTTGTTGTTGTTGTCCACTAGAACGTACACCTTCCTCAATCTTATGATGTACATTTATTTCTGGTATGTTTTGTGTTATCAGTTTATCTGTGCTTTCATCCTTGCTATCAAAGTGACCTTTGCTTCGTGATTTTGGGTCGGCCATTTATAATGCATATAAATTTAGGAGTACTCCCGTTGCCACGGCTACATGAAAGGTTGAAAAATAGACAATCAACTCTCTTCATCCACTCCAAGTGTGAGTGGGTTATATTTCTACAAATATATAGCATGTAATATAATTGGAGGATGTGTGCTATAGAGTACATGCGACTAGTTTGAGCCGAATTCGAAGTTAATTAAATACATTGACGGACTAGAATGGATTTCATTAGCAGCCAAAGGAAATCTGCAGCTAGTTCCTTGTTACCTTTACTGTTTTGATAAACTGGGCACTTAGTGTATACTGGCCTGACCGCAGGACAGGTATCAAAATACTACCAGGTTTTGATTTTCTAATGTATGACATCATCAGGCAATAAGCAAAATTATATATCATTAACCAGCGACTATGGTTCCATTGCCCCTCCCACCAGACACGCCCTCAAGTTAGACTAATGCTTCAGTTCCTCCTCCAACATCAGACCTGCCATAGATATAATTCTCTATAAACCTGTTTATCCCATCTCTTCCCATCACCAGCAGACGTCCTTCCCTTGCAATGGGACAAACACTTACCTTAACAAGCATCAATCATGCATGATGAGCTTTGGTTGATATACGAATTCACAATTAACAATAATGGAATATCGCACCAATCATATATTTCCCCTCGAACGTGTACATACGTATATCATCCACACCAATATGAATAGGAAATATTAAGTACTTCACATGATAAGTCTAATACACCTGCAATGTGGACATGGAGAGAAAAGACAGTGCATATCACATAGGTAGAGTGCACACTGATGTGGGTAGGGATGGGGGAGAACTGGATGAGGACATCCACTATTAGGTCAATTACATATCAAGCAATTTGAAAAATACATCCATGAATATCACCATCTAATTTACATCAGTACATTGAGAGCATGTCAAGAGCCAATTGAGTGTACTGTATACACGAGGACTACTCAACTAGCATACATCCACTGTATACTGGAGTGGACAGTCTACAACTTTGGACACTTCTGGACCTGAACAATATGGTGGATGGAGGGAGTCCAACAGTCTGGATGCAGGAACAATTCTCACCTGCCAACAACCCCTGAGTGATCAACTTAGTACAGAGTACACTAGAACCACAGGTCTTGTCTACACTCCACACAGTCACAGGATGACAGAGGGACCTTCCTAGGATTCAACATCAACTTAGTTCAGAGTACACTATATCAATTGAAAAAAATGCATGAAAAAAGTGAGAGGTAAACCAGCAAGTACATACAACATTGCATATATAGATTCAGACTGAGTATACTAGGCGTGTAGCAGTGTTCTCCCCAGAAAATTTAAAGGGTCATTGCATGGCATGTGTAAAGCGACTTGCAGTGGCTTACGCCATAATATCGCATTTGAATAAATATCGCATACCGTTAAAACATAGAATAACATACAACGAAATTGTTAATGAAATAATCAAAATACTCAAATTATTGAGACAGTCAATCAGATAGTTAGCATGTATTAAACCACACTGAACAGTTACAGTCCTGATAAAAAGTACTATGTTACATGCGTACCAAGCAGGTGTAGTCTGTTCGTACTCGCGTAGTAGTCGCTAGCTTACACAATGGCGGGCGCACAGTTCGACGACTAGCTGAATCACATCGCGCTCAAAGTGTGGAAATTAAGAATGAATATTGTTAGAAACTTCATATGGAAATGAGAGACCCTCTATTCCTCTATTGGCAACAACAAATTGTACACTTATTTCAAGAAGGATTGAAAATATCGCAAATTGTATCCATGGATTTGAAGGAAGTAGAACTTCACACGCTCTCAGTAAAGGGACATTCTGATAGACATCCAATTGGGAGAAACACATTATGATTATTCTAATCAAAGAACAACAAAAGTGATACAAAAAGGAAGCCTCGGACTCAGGGGTTACGTGAGGTGACAAATAGTCACCGGGTGTTCACTGCCCTGGCAAGGTCTGGTACTTCAAACAGATACATCGAATGTGGTATAGTGCTGAAAAACCCCTTTCACAGCCCACCGTGGAACAATACCCGAACGTCTTGTCTTTGAAGCACTGGCATTCAAGTTCTGTCTCGTCGAGGTCCAATGTTTTGCCATTTTTGAAGGAAATGATATCGTGATGATCGAATTACATACGTAGCTCATGAATACATTTATTATTCACTTGTGAGGCTACTCCATTAGGAGTACTGTAGCGTGGAAGATAATATTTGGTACAATTTTTAAAGCGTATCGGCCGATGCGCCTTCAGTAGCAAAGGGATATCGGGCCAATATTCCTTAACATAGCTGGGGAGAACACTGATGTAGTGATATGTACTAGATAGAGTTCGCATAACTATTGAGAGTGACACATAAAAAGTACAAATAGCAGTTGAGCCTACTGCAGACAAGTGGCAACAAATCATGATGTTTACAGTGTGGACAAGTACAAGGGAAGTTGTAGTACATACCCATCCTCCTACATTCAGTAGGATACTCCCACACACATACCCCTCAACAGACATTGAGAGCATGTCAAGAGCCAATTGAG
The DNA here is from genome assembly GCA_964020155.1 of Chondrilla cf. caribensis. Taxonomy (NCBI): domain Eukaryota; kingdom Metazoa; phylum Porifera; class Demospongiae; order Chondrillida; family Chondrillidae; genus Chondrilla; species Chondrilla cf. caribensis. The sequence continues at coordinate 600,667 of OZ026546.1, read as the reverse complement.
TGTACTGTATACACAAGGACTACTCAACTAGCATACATCCACTGTATACAGGAATGGACCGTCTACAACTTTGGACACTTCTGGCCCTGAACAATATGGCGGATGGAGGGAGTCCAACAGTCTGGATGCAGGAACAATTCTCACCTCACAACAACCCCTGAGTACCTTAGCCTGAGTAACTTAGTACAGAGTACACTAGAACCACAGGTGTTGTCTACACTCCACACAGTGACAGGATGACAGAGGGGCCTTCCTAGGATTCAACATCAACTCAGTTCAGAGTACACTACATGAAGGAAGAATTAAGGTGTGAATTACAGGCACACACTTCTGACATAATTTCAACAACTCAATAACTCAGTGTTGTCAACAAGTTGTTGCAATGGTGCATTATTTCATTAGTTTAAACATGTTCTGAAATATGTCGATAAATTCTGTTTTAACATTCCTCCGATATTTACTGTTTCACTATGATTTTGTGTAAACTATTTTGAAAATTAAAAGTAAACACACAAATCTTGGGCATGCATAAAAACCCAAATTTGGGGAGTTAGCAACAAGTAATTCGAGTTCAAAAACTCGCGGGGCTGCCACCCCCAGCACTCGAATTACCGTATAGCGGGAAAGTTTCGTGGACTAAACATTTCGTGAATTTCACGAAGAAACAGGTATTCGCAAAGGTTTTATTCGTGAACACCCGATGACGTAATCGTCTGATAATCAATTAATGCAATAGGCGTTTAAAACGTAAAACTTTTTGTCGCGAAATTCACGAAATTGAGTGGTTCGCGAAAGTTTTACCCTGCGAAACGTTCCATCCATACGGTACTTGGCGTTTTTGTTACGTTCAGAAGAACCTTCACTGAAGTTTTTACCTTCGGCGGAGCTTCAGCGCAAGAATTCTAGCCCAATTTCTAATTGTCGGTGCTAAAAATCACCCCTAAAGCCTTAGCCCCTAAAAATCCAAATTTGGGCTATTATTACTGACACAAAACAAGCAACATTTATGCAAGATCTGAAGATTCTCTGGGAATATGTGGAACCCATGGTAACTTTGTTCATAAACAGGTTGTTATTCAGATAGCTATAGCTAGCAACTGGAATTTATTCAAAACATGCCTGAACATAGTTATGGTCTCCCTAACTTTCGGTTGTTTCAAGAGGTTACGTGGGTTAATGCCCTGAGAATTGGCAGGTTTCGACAATAAACAGGTATGTTTACTTTTGAAACCTGATAAATGTGATGAAACAGCTGAATATTCAGGTTAAGGCTTAATCAGAATTTAATCATCTAGTTCAGAACATGTTTTCAAATAGGGCCAAACAATTTTTGGAAATAAAACTTCTATGGGGAAAAAGGCCTAAAAGAGAGAACCATTCCCATACACATGGTAATTTTGATTTGCTAACAGAGCAGCACATTCAGATGAAGCTGAATTTGCACATAAAATGGCATCTTAGATCTAGTCTAAGAGGAAATGAAAGGAATCCTGAGGTAGCCCACTCTCAAGAAGCGAAGGTCAGAGTAGTCATGCCAGACAAAGGTGCCAAAGGAATGTTAACTTAGCCTATGAATCTATTCAAGGTCTTCCACTATCCCCGCCTCCTTATAACCTCCTGCTGAGCAAGCACCTTTCTACCTTCCTTATTTGGAGTGCATGACATCATCAGGGGGCAGTCTCCCAACAAACAGCAAGAAAGCAATCCTCAAGAGACCAGCTCATATCAGGGGTCCTACCACACTAGAGGGTGGGGCCTAATTAGACATGCACAGTACTAGTGGGCTTTGGATTGGAGACATGGAAAATCAGTAGTATATATTCCATTTCACTGCATGAATCATTAGGACGAAATGACAAAATAGGATGATTCAGAAATGAATGATAAATTTAAAGAAGAACACGTTTAAGACCATAATATTATGTTTGCTTACATCTTCCAGTTACACAGGCTATTACTGTTATTGAACTACAAGATCCGCAGTTGAAGAGAGTGTACAAAGCACAGTGGAGACTAGCGTAGATAGACTACCTGTAGGAATCTCAAACTAAGTTCGTATAGGGATGATATGCGGAATACAGTGGATTGTTGATTACCCTCCTGTTCGTCGCAGATGAATCTATGATGATGACTGTTTTCCCTTACACAGCGCTCAGCTAGAGATCGCCGCAATGAGAGATACTGCTAATAACGACGTTATGTATAACGTAGTACTCGTAGTGGTCAGCTCGGAGTGGCAGGGATTTCGACTCATCGGGATCCGTTATATTAGGTAAGGTGCCGTCATTCCCGGCGATCTCTAATTTTGCACACTTAATTCGGACACTTCGGATAGTAGTGATTACGTTTCTCGTCGCGAACCGTTTTTCACTGAAGAGCAAGTTCAACCTACGAAGAATCAGGAAATGCCACCTGCTACAATCCGAAGTGTGCGAATTATATAGGGAACGTTCAAAGTATTATCCAGCGAACCTTACCACGCAGGGTACCGTAATACGTGTGGCATAGCTAGGGGTCTGTAAGCTTAAACGATTCGTTATAACGCATCACAACAAGGATAGAATCACAGTCTACAGACCAGTTTCCTCTCACCTGGTACACACTTGGACTCCAGGTCGAGCGGTCACCAATTTTAATAACTCAAAATGTTGCTACTGTTCACGGGACGCGCGGTATTTACAGGTTACATTACTGTATTAGGAACTTGGAATACTGTACTTGGAAGATGAAAGAATACGGAATGTGAACGACGAGTCCGCATATGCATAATATTCTATGTTATTCTTATATATAATGATGAAGCCATACATCAAAGAATGCCAGTGTGCAGTAATTGCAATTCATTATTAACTTCAGCTGCATACCTTGTTAAAAAAAAAACAGTAATTAAACACATGTACATCCAACAGGTTATTTTATATACCTTCCAATTATTATTTAACAGTACTGGGTTTTGTGTGTTTTGTTATCCATTTCTATCAGCTGCTTCACACATTTACAGTAAACAAGCACAACTCCAGGTAGGGTCACCAAATTAGTTGATCACCCCTATATACCCAGGTAGAGTGAACTAATTAGTGACCGTCACTTACCCACAAAACAAACAATTGAGCTTTATTGGTAACATCTCAGGACATTGTGCAGACATGAGTCTGAGTTGACAATTAAGTGGTCAATTGTTGACATGTCCATAATTAGATATCAGCTGGAATGAAGCCAAAATTTTATTATGGGTCAACATATTATTGGCTTCCTCAAGAATTGGCAAAAACAAGTAATTCGAGTTCAAAAACTCGTGGGGCTGCCGCCCCCGCACTCAAATTACTTGGTGTCTTCCTTACTACGGATTTAGAATAACCTTTGCTGAGGTTATTACGTTCAGCAGAGCTTCAGCACATGAATTCTAGCCCAATTTCTAATTGTTGGTGTTTGAAATCGGCCATCTTGTTTTCACACAATATAAATTATTATAATATTATAAATTCATTGTTACGGTTACGCGTAGGAACACATATTATATATATATATTATAATATTATATTTTTTAGTATATATAATATATTGGACGAGCATAACATACTGGAAGATGAAATGAAAACAATACGCAGGCAGCCCCTAACAAGCAATGTTTATTGTTTCTATCTGGCAATGTGATAAAACAGCTGAAAATCTGGATAACAGTTAAATAATAATTGGACAGTATATTATAAAATAACCGGCCTCGAATCCAAGGATGTTGGTTAAGACTTTTAGAGAATTAGTTTCAGTTCTTTTCAATTTTGAAACTTTGTTTAAAGAAAGGAAGAAAGTCAGTCACAGTGTGAGTTGTGTAGTGATGAATTTACTGACCTCACCCTCAAGTCTGCAGTCTGTACATTCACTACTTCCGTGTGAACATGCTGTAACCAATACACACAACTAACAAAGAAACTACTAGCTAGAATCAAAAGTAGGTGATCTAAGATTCAATAAAACGTTTAATTTAATGTACAATTAATTTTACATCCAGTTCACATGTATTGCTAGGAGTACATTCCTATGAAACATAATGAATTATATAATCATGTAAAAATAATATATGGTCCATGAATGAATGTATCTATACTATACACGGATATAAGCAATACAATAATAATTATTATCATCATGAAATGTTTACAAATGCATGTTAATTTTCCTGCTCAGACTTTCAGAGACGTTGTTTGGTATCTCTGAGACCATAGCCTGGAAGGACTCCTCGCCAACCACAGCACGAATATGAGCCATGCCCTACAAGTTGGAGTGGTAGACTGACACATGTACTTTATATTAGTACATAGGTGAGAATGTGATGTGTGCACATGTAAGTGATTGTGAGTGAGATGAGTACATTATGACGTGTGTGTCTGTGTGTGTGTGTGTGTCTGTGTGTATGTGGTGTGTGTGTCTGTGTCTGTGTGTGTGTGTGTGTGTGTGTCTGTGTGTATGTGGTGTGTGTGTCTGTGTCTGTGTGTGTCTGTGTGTGTGTGTGTGTGTGTGTACACGCACTTGCATGAGTACGTATGTGTGTGTGTGTGTGTGTGTGTGTGTGTGTGTGTGCGTGCGCGCGCACTTGCTCGAGTACGTATGCGTGTGTGTGTGTGTGCACGCACTTGCATGAGTACGTATATGTGTGTGTGTGTGTGTGTGTGTGTGTGTGTGCATGCACTTGCATGAGTACGTATGTGTGTGTGTGTGTGTGCGTGCGCGCACTTGCGCGAGTACGTATGTGTGTGTGTACATGTCACCATAATTATCAGTATCATGAACTGACATGTCCATTACATGCACAGTACAATAACATACCAGCTCAAATGCTTCCTTCAGGTTTGCAGTGGGGTTCATCCAGGAGTCCATAAGGAGACACATGAAAGCACATGTCTGCAGAATACCATCACAAAGAGGAGTGGTGCCGCAAAACATGTACATGCAAACCAATGTTATTACAAATACATGCGAGCAAATATATGCATGCACTGAACACCAATGTACATACAAACACATACATTCGGTGAGCGTCAATGTATGTACAACTAAGCATGCACAGAAACACTCATGTAGTACACATGTACAGCAGGTACACATGCAAACACATGTAGTACACATGTACAGCAGGTACACATGGAAACACATGTAGTACACTTGTACAGCAGGTACACATGGAAACACATGTAGTACACTTGTACAGCAGGTACACATGGAAACACATGTAGTACACATGTACAGCAGGTACACATGCAAACACATGTAGTACATATGTACAGCAGATACACATGCAAATACATGTAATGTCATTTATACATGTCTAACATTTTGCAGTTGCTTTGGATCAAATGTGATGATCTTGAACAGCCCGAGAAAAGCTGATTCTTTTTCTTCATCATCTTTCGTGGGATGCAAACAATTGTAACTGAACAAATGTACAACAAACAACGTTGTACAACTGTACATAGAATGTACAGCATAACACATTGTACAAATCTAGAATGTACAACGTAAGACATTGCATAACTGTACAATGTACATGATATATTGTACAACTGTAGAACGTACAATATGACACACTGTACAACAAGGCAACGTACGACATAATCAATTGTACAATGTAAGACAATGTACAATGGACAACATAAGTCATTGTACAACTGT
>OZ026546.1:582500-590000 GCA_964020155.1 Chondrilla cf. caribensis | reverse complement strand
ATCACAACCATCGTAGCCTAATTCCATCACAACCATCGTAGCCTAATTCCATCACAACCATCGTAGCCTAATTCCATCACAACCACCGTAGCCTAATTCCATCACAACCATCGTAGCCTAATTCCATCACAACCACCGTAGCCTAATTCCATCACATCCACCGTAGCCTAATTCCATCACATCCACCGTAGCCTAATTCCATCACATCCACCGTAGCCTAATTCCATCACAACCATCGTAGCCTAATTCCATCGCAACCACTGTAGCCTAATTCCATCGCAACCACTGTAGCCTAATTCCATCACAACCATCGTAGCCTAATTCCATCGCAACCACTGTAGCCTAATTCCATCACATCCATCGTAGCCGAATTCCATCACATCCATCGTAGCCTAATTCCATCACAACCATCGTAGCCTAATTCCATCACATCTATCGTAGCCTAATTCCATCACAACCATCGTAGCCTAATTCCATCGCAACCACTGTAGCCTAATTCCATCACATCCATCGTAGCCTAATTCCATCACAACCACTGTAGCCTAATTCCATCACATCCATCGTAGCCTAATTCCATCACAACCATCGTAGCCTAATTCCATCGCAACCACTGTAGCCTAATTCCATCACATCCATCGTAGCCTAATTCCATCACAACCATCGTAGCCTAATTCCATCACATCCATCGTAGCCTAATTCCATCACAACCATCGTAGCCTAATTCCATCGCAACCACTGTAGCCTAATTCCATCACATCCATCGTAGCCTAATTCCATCACATCCATCGTAGCCTAATTCCATCACAACCATCGTAGCCTAATTCCATCACAACCACCGTAGCCTGATTCCATCACATCCATCGTAGCCTAATTCCATCACAACCATCGTAGCCTAATTCCATCACAACCACCGTAGCCTAATTCCATCACATCCACCGTAGCCTAATTCCATCACATCCATCGTAGCCTAATTCCATCACAACCATCGTAGCCTAATTCCATCACAACCATCGTAGCCTAATTCCATCACAACCACCGTAGCCTAGTACCTGACTGGCTACGAAATAAACTTAATACCTAGTACACTTGGGGTGTTGATACCTAGTACACTTGGGGTGTTGATACCTAGTACACTTGGGGTGTTGATACCTAGTACACTTGGGGTGTTGATACGTAGTACACTTGGGATGTTGATACCTAGTACACTTGGGGTGTTGATACGTAGTACACTTGGGATGTTGATACCTAGTACACTTGGGGTGTTGATACCTAGTACACTTGGGGTGTTGATACCTAGTACACTTGGGGTGTTGATACCTAGTACACTTGGGGTGTTGATACGTAGTACACTTGGGGTGTTGATACCTAGTACACTTGGGGGTGTTGATACCTAGTACACTTGGGGTGTTGATACCTAGTACACTTGGGGTGTTGATACCTAGTACACTTGGGGTGTTGATACCTAGTACACTTGGGGGTGTTGATACCTAGTACACTTGGGGTGTTGATACGTAGTACACTTGGGGTGTTGATACCTAGTACACTTGATACACAAAAACACGACTATCGTATGTGTTCAAACATTTAATTCACTTCCAGCAAAGAACGCATCTCTTTGCCATCTCCTAAAGCATTCATCATTTCCAGCAATGGAGGCATTATCACGTCAATGTATTTCTGTGGACAGAGAAGAGATTGATATACTCAGTGTGTACGTACATGAGAATACATGTGTGTGTGTGTGTGTGTGTGTGTGTGTGTGTGTGTGTGTGTGTGTGTGTGTGTCTGTGTGTGTGTGTGTGTGTGTGTGTGTGTGTGTGTGTGCGCGTGTGTGTGCGTGCGCGCGTGCGTGTGTGTGTATGCGTGCGTGTGCGTGCGTGTGTGCATGCATGTGTGTGTGTGTGTGCGTGCGTGTGCGTTTGTGTGTGTGTGCATATGTGTGTGTGCGTGTGTGCGTCTGTGTGTGCATGCATGTGTGTGCATTGGGTTATGCATGTTGGCATGCAGCAGGCATGTGATGGTCATATGCACATGTGCATAGTGTACGTATATACAATATCTCCACACTTCCACGAGATGTACAATCTCTCCACACTTCCACAAGATGTACAATCTCTTCACACTTCCACAAGAGTACAATCTCTTCACACTTCCACAACATGTACAATATCCCCACACTTCCACAACATGTACGAGATCCCCACACTTCCACAAGACGTACAATATCTCCACACTTCCACAAGATGTACAATATCTCCACACTTCCACAACATGTACGAGATTCCCACACTTCCACACTACAGTAAGTGATTGCTGATCCACAGAGCACACCTTATCATTAAAGTCCACATCCACCGATTCCACTAGAGTTGCTATGGCATCAGACAGCATAGGAAGACTCCTTAGCTGAAGGATGAGAACACATAAACACATACGTACACACAGTAAAAAACACCCAGCATCTACGTAGGTGGTGGAACGTGAGGATAGAGATTAATATTGGACTAGTCAATACTGTGAACTAATGTTCAGAAAGTGTGTGTGTGTGTGTGTGTATGTGTGTGTGTGTGTGTGTGTGTGTGTGTGTGTGTGTGTGTGCGTGTGTGTGTGTGTGTGTGTGTGTGTGTGTGTGTGCGTGTGTGTGTGTGTGTGTGTGTGTGTGTGTGTGTGTGTGTGTGTGTGTGTGTGTGTGTGTATACTGGTGTGCATACATGCATACTTGTGTGAATAAGGAGGGCACACAGCCCTGATATAGTGGTGGTGTATTGTGCAATGCCTGACCTCACAAAGGAGGATTACTGGATTAGAAGTTGGCGTGATACAGGCCGTCAATCAACTCACTTGGCCAGATTTGAGGGATAGTGACAATGTCTCAAGGATGTAGTTGACATAAGGAACTAACTCGTCTGTTGTGTTTTCTGCTATAAAGCTGAATGCACTACAAAATAAACAAGCCACGTATACAAATAATAACAAAATTGAGCGCATAAGTAAATAAAATGCCAGGACAAACATCCACAGACAGTTTACAAGTGAAATAGTTGATGGCTTTGAAGATACATAGCTAGTGTGCAGGTTTAGGATCTGATAGGTAGGGTGGTGTGGTTATGTGGGAACGATTTACATAGTTTCACAATCGTGGAATCTGTACTTAATAAGATCAAGTACACACTACAAGGTGAGTAGTAACAGATCAAGTACACACTACAGGTGAGTAGTAACAGATCAAGTACACACTGCAGGTGAGTAGTAACAGATCAAGTACACACTGCAGGGTGAGTAGTAACAGATCAAGTACACACTGCAAGTTGAGTAGTAACAGATCAAGTACAGACTACAAGGTGAGTAGTAACAGATCAAGTACACACTGCAAGGTGAGTAGTAACAGATCAAGTACACACTGCAAGGTGAGTAGTAACAGATCAAGTACACACTACAAGGTGAGTAGTAACAGATCAAGTACACACTACAGGTGAGTAGTAACAGATCAAGTACACACTACAAGGTGAGTAGTAACAGATCAAGTACACACTGCAAGGTGAGTAGTAACAGATCAAGTACACACTACAAGGTGAGTAGTAACAGATCAAGTACACACTACAAGGTGAGTAGTAACAGATCAAGTACACACTGCAAGGTGAGTAGTAACAGATCAAGTACACACTGCAAGTTGAGTAGTAACAGATCAAGTACACACTACAAGGTGAGTAGTAACAGATCAAGTACACACTGCAAGTTGAGTAGTAACAGATCAAGTACACACTACAAGGTGAGTAGTAACAGATCAAGTACACACTGCAAGTTGAGTAGTAACAGATCAAGTACACACTGCAAGTTGAGTAGTAACAGATCAAGTACACACTGCAAGGTGAGTAGTAACAGATCAAGTACACACTGCAAGGTGAGTAGTAACAGATCAAGTACACACTGCAAGGTGAGTAGTAACAGATCAAGTACACACTACAAGGTGAGTAGTAACAGATCAAGTACACACTACAGGTGAGTAGTAACAGATCAAGTACACACTACAAGGTGAGTAGTAACAGATCAAGTACACACTGCAAGGTGAGTAGTAACAGATCAAGTACACACTACAAGGTGAGTAGTAACAGATCAAGTACACACTACAAGGTGAGTAGCAACAGATCAAGTACACACTACAGGTGAGTAGTAACAGATCAAGTACACACTGCAAGGTGAGTAGTAACAGATCAAGTACACACTGCAAGGTGAGTAGTAACAGATCAAGTACACACTACAAGGTGAGTAGTAACAGATCAAGTACACACTACAGGTGAGTAGTAACAGATCAAGTACACACTACAAGGTGAGTAGTAACAGATCAAGTACACACTGCAAGGTGAGTAGTAACAGATCAAGTACACACTACAAGGTGAGTAGTAACAGATCAAGTACACACTACAAGGTGAGTAGCAACAGATCAAGTACACACTACAGGTGAGTAGTAACAGATCAAGTACACACTACAAGGTGAGTAGTAACAGATCAAGTACACACTACGAGGTGAGTAGTAACAGATCAAGTACACACTACGAGGTGAGTAGTAACAGAATAGGATTTCATTAGCAAAATCTCATGCACACAAGTTTCACAGGTCTGTAAAACTTTCTCTACCAAAGGATCTACCCAGGTTTGTTCACCTTTTGGAAAAATACCAAAGGAAATACATTCAGGACATCACTTCACACAATATACATTCAGCAAACTTCAGCACACATACTTAAGTACATCCCCACCCATACATACTCTCACACTCCATGACTTATTCACCTTAAAGCTGATTCCTTCACATAAGGATGTCTGTCCAAAAAGAGTTTCAGCAAAGAATCTGTCATTAAACCTCCGAGAAGGTCTCTATGATCTTCAACAAGTCTCTTTGCATAGCGGGAGAGTGTCCAGCAACTGATTGACCTGATGAGAGGCTGAAATGGATGTGAAGAGGGAACAATTACAAATGTATGTATGACTAATTAATTAAAAATAAATAAAATACGATGAAATAAAATTCTTAATTTATAGATTCATTATTTTAATAAATTGATCAAGAGTGTCCAGCAACTGATTGACCTGATGAGAGGCTGAAATGGAACAATAATACATGTAGAACCACACAATGCAGCACTTGATACACAGTACCACAGCTGAGGACTGATTGGAAACAAGTGCTTTGAGTTGAAAACTGGTGGGGCTCCCACCATATCCAGTCTACTCCATTTGACTCCGATATTCCTGGAGGTTCTTGAAATGAGATACAATCAATGTACGTACATGGTCATACAAAACTGTTCTGTTGAGGTTAGCCATTTTCCCCAAAATTTCTCAAACTTTGACAACAAATATTAATAAAAGGTCATCCACTCAGGGTCAAAGACACCTATATAGGGAGAGCTTCACAGGGACTTTCCACAGAGACTGTGTGCTTGGTCATTCTGCGAATGCAGAAGACACAGCTAGTTTCAAGGAGAGGGTATTTGCAAATTAGAATCTGACTCATTCAAGGATGATACACAAAACTATCAAAGTCGTGCACATACAGTATGGTGCACGGAATAGGGGTCACTTACAACGGTTAGAGTGAACATCATATCATGGTAGCACACAGTACACTGGGTACACACACCTTGTCATGTGCCAGTAACAGAATCAAATTCGGTATGATTTGTGGGAGTTCTTGTGTGAGAGTTGGACAACCTGCAGTGGTGGGACATTCAGCACGATACACCTGACAACACCAACACATAAGCCCTGGTACACTATGATACACCAACAACACCAACACATAAGCCCTGGTACACTATGATACACCAACAACACCAACACATAAGCCCTGGTACACTATGATACACCAACAACACCAACACATAAGCCCTGGTACACTAGTGTGTTAAAGCACTTTCCAAATGACTAAATCCAAACCGGTTTAGCAAAATAGTGTATAAATGTGTTTAAGCGATTATGTAACCATTTCAAGCAAACAACTTATTGGGATGGTCTGAAATGGGCTTAAAACCAATTAAGAACAAAGTGCTTTAGCTCTTCAGTGTAACCGGGACTATGAAGGTCACATGCACCCTAACCATACAATCCTACACTAAATTAGGATGTTATACATAGGCACAGTATTCCCAACAGTAGAATGTAATGCTAAAGATAGAAGTATAAACACTATTTAGTGCAACACACAAGTATGTTTGGTGCCATACAGAAGGCTGCAGGTAAGCATCCGTGTATATGTGCTCAGATACATGAACAGTAGCTGTAGGTGGTTATGTGAGTGCATGCACACATATTTACACATACGTACACACCGTACACACACACACACACACACACACACACACACACACACACACACACAGTACCTTCTGATACAGCTCCCATTGCCAAAATGGCTACTTCCTTGGTCTTCCAATCTTCTGAAGGAAGCATGTCTTTGATGTGAGGAAGTAGAAACTCCAAAATGTCATCTTTCAGAGTAGTAGCCATCATATCCAATGCTGCTGCACAACCCTTACCTATGTACGTATGGTAATGAAACCACACATTGCTGTGCAATCCAGAAAATGTACATCATATACCATACAGTACAGTACTTTACACACACACACACACGAGAGAGAGAGAGAGAGAGAGAGAGAGAGAGAGAGAGACTGCATATGGTACATGGCCATAAACAAACGTACGCAGGTTAAATTCCTCTGGCTTGTCTTCATCTTCCTCCCTGTCCTCCTCCATCTGCTCAATACTGCTCAACTGACCCAATGTCTATGGGTTGGACAATCGAGGGTACACAGAACATGACACATGTACGATACTTACGTATGTGTAATGGCAATCATGTTGAAACTGGAGTTTGTGGTAGATTCAGTGGTTTGTGGTGGATTCAGTGGTTTGTGGTGGTTTGGCATAATGATGGGATGGTGAAACAAGAAGGTGCTAATTAAGTGATACCCCCAGCCGGGAAACAAACACACATACGTACACAGCAATAAACTTCTGTTTACAAACACCACAAACACCAACAAAAAACAACTACAGTACAATAACAACACTATTGCTCCAGCAAAGCCACTCACCATACAATCCATCTTATCGACAGTATTATCGTAGTCCCGGTCTCCAACAAGCTGATCGACATTTGAGTCATCATATCTCATCCCCTTCAACAGTACAGGGACTATGCTGCACACAGGGCAGGCAAATGTACAGTGACAACATTGTACATGCAGTGTACAGTATATACACATGCACAGTGACAACATTGTACATGCAGTGTACAGTATATACACATGCACAGTGACAACATTGTACATGCAGTGTACAGTATATACACATGCACAGTGACAACATTGTACATGCAGTGTACAGTATATACACATGCACAGTGACAACATTGTACATGCAGTGTACAGTATATACACATGTACAGTGACAACATTGTACATGCAGTGTACAGTATATACACATGCACAGTGACAA
>OZ026546.1:575000-577500 GCA_964020155.1 Chondrilla cf. caribensis | reverse complement strand
ATCAGGAGTGTGTACTAACCAGGCATGTGTAGTAACCAGGAGTATGTACTAACCATTGTACTTCCTCAACACATTATACTGTATGCGTGATTATACACACACATACTCAGTGAATACACACACCTCAGCTATATTGACTTCAGCAGACCCTATGGCCTGTTCCAGCAGTGGTAGGAGCTCTGGCCAGTCCTTGGCTCCACCTGTCTCGACCAAAATGGCTGAAATTAACTCTGCGACGATGTCTCGCAGGTTTTTGGACTGGTTACCAATGGCAACCACAATCTCCGTCCTAATATTGGACTTCAATTCTTCATTGAAATCGCCGTAGTGCTTCTTCACATGTTGTCTCAATAAAGCTCCTGAAAGACATCTGGTAGAGTCATCTTACAAGTGGAGGGAAAATGGGATTCGAAGTAAATCATGTTTTGATATGAATAAGAATACCGCATAAATACACACTTTAAGTGGAATAATATGTAAATACACACTTTAAGTGGAATAATATGTACATACACACTTTAAGTGGAATAATATGTAAATACACACTTTAAGTGGAATAATATGTAAATACACACTCCAGGTGAAATAGTAAGTAAATACACACTCCAAGTGGATTTATACGTAATTATACACTCCAATTCTAAAAATATGTAAGTACACACATTTGGAGTGGAATTGGTCACAAAGTTTGACGGCAGCAAATACACAGCAAACATGGAGGTATGCCAACAGTGTGTGTGTGTGGAATGGAGACTAGTGAGATGCGGCACGTCTCCCTTCAATTTTGTTTCTCTTCACAAGGAAGCTCACAGCACTAGACTAAGCTGAGATGACAATCACACAAGTCTACACAAGTCCATCACATCAATACCTGCTTCACTGAAGTGGCACAAGATGAACAGCAACCACTTGGCATAGTTGGGATATTCTTGAAGATGATCTAATTTCTATCATGAGAAAACAAGCGATCATTTGTACATGTCATTACAGTGACAAGGACAAGTCCACATCAGTACTACAGTGACAAGGAGGACTCAATTGATGGAGATATCGAGGAGAAAATCCTATATATAACTGTGCGCGCAGCAAGAGGGTCGAACAGCGACACACTGAGATATGATGCCCATTGGATGTAATAAAATCTTCTGAGGTTTCAGGTGATTTAAGGACAAGTGGAAAGCTATAATTTGAAGGTACCTTTAACGCTCTCTTTTGAATGACTGTATTAGGGCTCTGGTGGTCCCTCAACGCTTCGAGAACCTCTCCCAGTCCGCTAATGTTCGACGGATCCATCGTAAGGTTGCGAGAGCAAGGGGATTCCCGGCACGTGACAGTCATGCGCACACTTGGCGCATTAATTATTATAGCAGGCATTTTCGGACATGTGAATTTTTACTTCACATATTTGGTAAAGCATGTATCTACTAAGGATATTCAACAATAATGATCATAGTAGAGTAAATGTATTATCTGTGTTAAGTCACAAAACATGCCAAAGTACTGTCACCTGCTGCATGTAGTGAGGTGTCTTGATGCAATCAACTATCTGTTATATATACAGTGTGCACATTTACTATGATGAGAGGTATAATACACTATGGTACAAGTGCATTAACCAATATTTCTTAAAGTCCCAAATTGAAAAAAACTACTGTACAAGGTTTAATGGTTGTGAATGAACAGGAGTGCATGTGTGTGTGTGTGTGTGTGTGTGTGTGTGTGTGCGTGCGTGCGTGCGTGCGTGCGTGCGTGTGTGTGCGTCATACAATGCTTTATGTATGCGGGTGTATGTGACTGCCTCATAAAATAGATTTCAGTGTAATATACATAGATTGGATTAATACATAATCATGCATATTATATTTATAGTATTAATATTATACTGCATAATAATATAATCATAAGTACAGTTACAAGCATATAGCTGATAACGCACTTGGTATGAATATATTGTAACAGTAAATAATAGGTACTTGTGTACATATAATATACATACCTTTATATTCAATATAATAATAATAGCACAATGAAGAAAAAATTAAATATCATAATATACCTGAACATTGAACACAATAATTCATACAAGGTAATGACTGAATAATTACATCAAGTGGCCCTCGCTTACAGCAAGATCAATGGCTGGCTGTCCAGTGGTGGTTCAATAGCCCCCTGGTGAGTGATGGCAGGTCTGAGTACAATAACTCCATTCATCATGCTATTGATATCTACATATATCTATTGATACATTGATATAATCATTTCGGAATTACATTGATGACATGTCTGGTGGGAAATTCTCTTGAATTGCACAATGAAAAGATTGCTATCCACAGAACAAAGGATAAGTGATAACCAGTGATAGCAAGGAAACCTGTATAGATGACATGAATAGATCCACTTCTGATACAATGTGTGCTATAACCCAGGCACTGAGTGGGGATCACCAGTGATAGCATCTTGGATGTCTGGAGGAAACCCCAATGAAGTTGTATTTCCTTGA
>OZ026546.1:545000-570000 GCA_964020155.1 Chondrilla cf. caribensis | reverse complement strand
ATTCTTTGGTCACCACAAAGTCCACATAGGACACCTCGGAGGTTTGTACTTGCACGAATACGGTGATGTTATGTGTCACTCAGACACTATAAGAAGGCTGTGGTGACTAGTATCAAAAGATATTAGTGTATTTGAAGTCACCATGAGGCCTGCCATAGCACTTTGTATATACCCATAGCACAAAATTGGACCTATATGGAACAATTGTACTGCATGAGATTTAACACTGTGTACATGTCCACAGATCTTGAGATAAGCACTGTGTAACTGTTTGAAAATTTGTGATTGGCCATGTTTACAGAATTCAGCTTTGAGTACAAATTTACAGGTCTTAGGATTGGAATAAGTGCATGTTTATGGAGAATTGGCCCTGTGTGTTGTTTTATGGATTGCAGCAGATTGGTTTGAAATAGTTATCAATAATTATTCTGCACATTATTGACAATTGCATACTAATACACTGTCGTAGTGACAATTAATTCTTACTGTATTGATACACTGTCGTAGTATCTACTCACTCAAAGCTAACGTATTCGTCTTGCATTAGTACATCTTTGCAATCACTCCTTATATACAATTAGACTCTGAAAGTACTATAAATAATAATTGAATTATCGAGGTGAGAACAGTCATTCATGGGACAAAGGGCAATTGATAAACATGAAAGCAAGGAAACCCGCATGAATGAGATGACTTGGCATAGCTCTGATTGTCATGATAATAGCCTATTCTGAAGATTTCCTTGTGGTGTGCTGATAGCTGATAGCACACACACACACACACACACACACACACACACACACACACACACACACACACACACACACACACACAAACACACACACACACACACACATACAAACGTGCACACACACACACACACACACATACAAATGTGCACACACACACACACATGTACAAGCATGCACACACACATAATATTATTGAATATAAAGGTATGTATATTATATGTACACAAGTACCTATTATTTACTGTTACAATATATTCATACCAAGTGCGTTATCAGCTATATGCTTAAAATATAACTGTACTTATGATTATATTATGTAGTATAATATTAATACTATGAATATAATATGCATGATTATGTATTAATCCAAACTATGTATATTACACTGAAATCTATATTATGAGGCAGTCACATACACCCACATACATAAAGCATTGTATGACACACACACACACACACACCAGGTACACCAATTATATATGAGGCTTGCATATTAGCACACGCATGTAGACATTTGATATTACATGAGACCAACATACACATGCACTCCTGTTTATTCACAACCACTAAACCTTGTACAGTAGTTTTTTTTTTCAATTTGGGACTTTAAGAAATATTGGTTAATACACTTGTACCATAAAGTAATATACCTCTCATCATAGTAAACACACCTCGCTACATACAGCAGGTTACAGTACTTTGGCATGTTTTGTGACTTAACACAGATACACACACACACACACACACACACACACACACACACACACACACACACACACACACACACGCACACACACACACACACACAAACACACAAACACACACATGCATGCACGCACATAGGCACACACACACACACACACACACCACACACACACACACACACACACACACACGCACACTCAAACACACACGCACACACACACGCACACACACACACACATACACACAAACACACACATGCATGCACGCACGTAGGCACACACACACACACACACACACACACACACACATGCACACACACACACGCACACACACACACACACACACACACACACATTCATCGTGCTATTGATATCTACCAATATTGGATGGAGGAAATCTACCTATGGTTCTTTGCACATAGGGATAAATGACATTCTTATGATCAATTATAGTATATCAATTAATCAATGAAAGTTGAGGAAAACTAATGTATGAATTAATAATCATTCCGGAATTCCATTGATGACTTGTCTGGTGGGAAATTCTCTAAAATTGCTCAATACTATTGTAATTCACAATTATCAATTCTAATCAATTTACAGATGACATTGATGGATCAGATCCTCTTTCAATACATTGTATGTTAAGACAATTTATACCATGGATGCATTATGGTGCAATATAGGAAAACCTTGACGTCTACATGTATATATATACAGTGGCGCTCAAAAGTAAGTTGCCATTTGCGCAATAGTTTAAAATGGCGTCAACGAGCCACGTTTATTTCGTCGGCGACAATACTACACAATATGAAAATTTACCCGCGGAAGAGATAAAAAAGCAGCACTAACACAAATCAGCTGAGTACGTAGTTGCTATGAAACGTAAAAAGGTAAATCATGGTGAGATTGAGTCTGCAAGACCGAATTCGTATCGTTGTCTACTTCGAGCAGGGCGTTTCTCAACGCCAGATTGCTGCTCAGCTGCATTGTAGCCACACAGCAGTCCAGAAGGTGGTTCGCAAGTACAAAAGTACGGGAAGCGTTGAAGACCTTCCAAAGTCTGGTCGTCCTCAAGTACTTACAGCACGAGAAAAACGCATAGCAGTAAATTTATCAAAGAAAGACCGTTTTCGTCCAGCTACGTCCATTCAAGATGAATTGGAGACAAATTATGGCACTTCAGTATCAGTAGCCACCGTAAAGAGGACCCTAGTAAATGCTGGGATGCACGGACGTATCGCCAGGAGAAAGCCTTTCCTCAGCAGACTTAACCGAAAACGCAGACTGCAATTTGCTCTTCAGCGCAAAAATTGGTCGGTTGAAGATTGGTCCCAAATCATCTTCTCGGATGAATCTAAATTCCAGCTCTACAAGAGTAATGGTCGAACGTACGTGCGGAGAAGTGTGGGGGAGACGCTCGATCCAAAATGTGTTCAGCAGACGGTCAAACACAGAGGAGGGCACGTTATGGTTTGGGGTGCTTTTACTTTTTTGGGTGTGTCAGAGCTCTCCGGAATTAGCCATCGAATGAAAGCAGTAGACTACGTACAGCTACTCGAGAACAGCCTTCTTCCGTTCTTACATCGTTTTCCAGAAGGAGAGAAAATTTTCCAACACGATAACGCACCGATTCACACAGCCAAACAAACAACTAAATTTTTCGAACAAGCTCAAATTTCTGTAATGGAATGGCCTGCACAATCTCCGGATCTAAATCCTATTGAACATTTATGGGACACAATCGACCGTATGACAAGGCTACGTATGGCAGAGAGTAACAGTGGGACAAATTTGGAAAGCCTGTACCGTTGTTTACAGGAATCATGGTCAAATGTTCCCCCTGATACGCTATATAACTTATTACAGTCTATGCCTAATAGAATTAACGCAGTTATTCAAGCAAGGGGTGGACACACTCCATATTAACCAGCATTATTTATTACCTTTTTTTCTTTCATTTTAAATGTCGAAAATGATTATATATTCCAAAAGAGATACAATTCGTCCATCAATTTACTAACGTCTTCGTCGCGCAACCGCCATTTTTTCGTACTGGCAACTTTCTTTTGAGCGCCACTGTATATCAACCTTCTCACCATGAAGACAACCTACAAAGGACTACAGGGTGACTGATTTTAAGAAGACTGCCAAATCTTGATCCATTGGAAAATTCTGAGATACAGTGCTTTATACTGCAGCTGATTAACTACACAGGGTATGTGCTGTGGAGTTTGTTGGATGTATGCGTTGTATGTGCATTGTTAGAGAGTGAGTTTTAGAATTTGAGACATGTAGTATACATGCAGTGCCCCACAGGTGGAAAGAGCAAAATTGCAACAAACGTGACAATAGCCTGATTTCAACACAGATCTAGAGTACGTTTATCTCACCTTCAGCAAAATATATTAGAAGGGAGATGTATGACCTTTCTATAAGACTGAACGTATATGCACACGTATGAATGTACACAGAACAATGATGACCATTAATTCATGTGAACTTCAAGCTAGTTTAAAGGACAATGTACATGATTGATGTTTGTGAATTCAAAGTTGTTTGCATACTTCATGGGAATGAACACTATAGGTCCCATGAAGAAAAATACTTAAAATTGATCAATTCAATGTGGTCTATTGATGAGTACTGAATAATACAGATGTAAAGAATCAGCTGATAGATTACTACATTGTATTGTCTCCATTGTAGAAATCAAAATGAAGTCTTCTCTGACATTGCTCCTGCTCTTGGTCACTGCTACTTGTGTGTTTTCAGGAACGACAATATCAGTGCAAACTTTTATAAAACGAATTCTCTACAAGCCTTACTATAATGACCCTGAACTGATAACTCCTCTTGATAGGATAAATGACAAACATCTCATTATAATAGCCATGTATCCAGCTGGGGCGGTCTCATACAGGGCCAGGGATGGTAAATTGGTGTTCCCCTTTGCAAAAAAGTAGATGAAACACCAGGTTACGCACTTCGGACAGATCATGAAAGTCAGACAAACTTATTCCATAGTGGCCCTCTATCAGTTGTAAATCCACTGTCAATTTGGGTTGCAAAGTCCACAGAAGTGGTACCGTCATTCTCCTTGATTATCTTAACATTGTGGAAGAATTTAAAAAAGAACAAGATGATAAATATCCTAAAATTGTCATAATATACAGCTATCATTCACCTAGTGACAAATTAACTCAGGGTCTCATTAAGTTGAAGGACGACTTGAAAGTTCCTGGAGGAGCCATGCTAATACTATCTTACAGTGAGCCCTTTGAACACGAACTCACAAATAGGAAAGCTTTGTTTGCGGCGGGATTCATTATTCAGAGATTTACTTCTCAAAATGCTAATAACAAGAGCAAGAACAAGAACAAAAACAACAGTAACAACTGCAATAACTCAAAGCAGAAGTCAGAATCAAAGGCTAAAGGGATCCTTCAGTGACCCAAGTAACACCACAAGCATCTTCAACGTCAATAAGGACTACCACACCAGTTAGGAATAGGACATACACTGTAGATTAGAAGTGCGCTTATTATATAATATTATATAGGTTTATGTAACAAGCTATATGCTTAATATAGGATGTTTTACCTTTCATACGATCATTTTACGTATTAGAAGATGTTTGTGAATTTAGCTCACAATTAGAAAGTAATTAATTTCATTGAATTAATAATTATTATCTTGAATTTTGCTGTTTTGATCCTTTTTGATTACTTCTACATGATAATGTACAACTCTACATTGTATATGTACACACATATACACATACGTACATATACGGATATATAAACGTACACAAGTGCCTTCTGATGCCTAACTCAAGGCAGAGGGCTCATATTAGGCTGATATTTGTTCCAGATAGTGGGTCAGAGCTATATGAAACACTTGGCAGTTCTAGATCTGTACATGTCACACACACACACACACACACACACACACACACACACACACACACACACACACACACACACACACACACAACACACACACACACACACTGATTGATTAGTCAATTAAGTGCACCAGTACTACTATGTAAGTGTGTACTAACCAGGAGTGTGTACTAACCAGGAGTGTGTACTAACCAGGAGTGTGTACTAACCAGGAGTATGTACTGACCAGGAGTGTGTACTAACCAGGAGTGTGTACTAACTGGGAGTGTGTGCTAACCAGGAGTGTGTACTAACCAGAAGTGTGTACTGATCAGGAGTGTGTACTGACCAGGAGTGTGTATTAACCAGGAGTTTGTACTAACCAGGAGTGTGTACTAACCAGGAGTATGTACTGACCAGGAGTGTGTACTAACCAGAAGTGTGTACTGATCAGGAATGTGTACTAACCAGGAGTGTGTACTAACTAAGGAGTGTGCATGGTACTAACCAGGAGTGCACTAACAGGTTTTTGGACTGGTTACCAATGGCAACCACAATCTCAGTCCTGATAGTGGGCTCATTGGAATGCCGTAGTGCTTCTTCACATGTTGTCTCAGTAAAGTCCCTGAAAGACATCTGGTGGTGTCATCTTACAAGTGGAGGGAAAAGGAGATCGAGAGGAGAGGAAAGTAAATCATGCTTTTATATGAATAAGAATAACACATAAATACACACTCTAAGTGAAATAGTAAGTAAATACACACTCCAAGTGGATTTATACGTAATTATACACTCCAATTCTAAAAATATGTAAGTACACACATTTGGAATGGAATTGGTCACAAAGTCTGAAGGCAGCAAATACACAGCAAACATGGAGGTATGCCAACAGTGTGTGCGTGTGGAATGGAGACTATAGTGAAATGGTGCCTGTCTCCCTTCAATTTTGTTTCTCTTCACAAGGAAGCTCATAGCACTAGACTAAGCTGAGATGACAATCACACAAGTCTACACAAGTCCATCACATCACTACCTGCTTCACTGAAGTGGCACAAGATGAACAGCAACCACTTGGCATAGTTGGGATATTCTTGAAGATGATCTAATTTCTATCATGAGAAAACAACTATCATTAAATTTGTACATGTCATTACAGTGATAAGAAGAAGGTGAGAAAACAAGCCATCATTTGTACATGTCCACATCAGTACAGTGATAAGGACATGTCCACATCAGTACTACAGTGACAAGGAGGACACAATTGATGGAGATAGTGAAAAGAAATTCCTTGAGTATAATAACTGTGCGCGCAGAAAGAGGGTCGAACAGCGACACACTGAGATATAACCACTTCTAGCTCCTTGAGGCTGCAGGTGAACTAAGAACAAGTGGAAAGCTATGCATTCTCAACACACACACACACACACACACACACACACACACACACACACACACACACACACACACACACACACACACACACACACACACACACACACACACACACACACACACACACACACACACACACACACACACACACACACACACACACACACACACACACACACACACACACACACACACACACACACACACACACACACACACACATTCATCGTGCTATTGATATCTACCAATATTGGATGGATGAAATCTACCTATGGTTCTTCTCACATAGGGATAAATGAGATTCCTATCATCAATTATAGCACATTACTTAAACAATGAAAATTGAGGAAAACTAATGTATGAATTAATAATCATCAGGAATTGCATTGATGACTTGTCTGATGGGAAATTCTCTTGAATCACACAATAAAAAGATTGCTATCCACAGAACAAAGGGTTAGTGATAACCAGTGATAGCAAGGAAACCTGTATAGATGACATGAATAGATCCACTTCTGATACATTGTATGTTATAACCTAAGCACTGACTGGGGATCACCAGTGATAGCATCTCGGATGTCTGGAGGAAACCCCAATGAAGTTGTATGCCCTTGAATTCCATTGAATCAGAAATCAATTAAATGTGGGAAATGGAGTGTATAGCTAGGGTTCAGCAACAATTGGAAATGAGTGAGATGAATGAAAAATGAGTGTGAGTAGGTGTGTGTGAGTGAGTGACAAGGACATGTCCACAACAATACAATGACAAGGACGTGTCCACATCAGTACAATGTCAAGGATATGTCCACATCTGTACAGTGACAAGGACATGTCAACATCTGTACAGTGACGAGGACATGTCCACACCACACTTGACACACTGGTGAAATAAGGGCAAGTGGAAAGTTATAATTTGAAGGTACCTTTAATGCTCTCTTTTGAATGACTGTATTAGTGCTCTGGTGGTCCCTCAACACTTTGAGAACCTCTCCCAGTCTGATAATGTTTGACGGATCCATGGATCGACGGTGCTATTGATATCTACCAATATTGGATGGAGGAAATCTACCTATGGTTCTTCTCACATAGGGATAAATGAGATTCCTATTATCAATTATAGTATATCAATTAATCAATGAAAGTTGAGGAAAACTAATGTATGAATTAATAATCATTCCGGAATTCCATTGATGAAAACCTTGACGTCTACATGTATATAAATCAGCCTTCTCACCATGAACACAACCTGCAAAGGACTACAGGTGACTGATTTTAACAAAACTGCCAAATTTTGATCCGGAAAATTCTGAGATACAGTGCTTCGCTGCATGAGCTGATTAACTACACAGGGTGTGTGCTGTGGAGTTTGTTGGATGTATGCGTTGTATGAGTATTGTTAGAGAGTGAGTTTTAGAATTTGAGGCATGTAGTATACATGCAGTGCCCCACAGGTGGAAAGAGCAAAATTGCAACAAACGTGACAATAGCCTGATTTCAACACAGAGTACATTTATCTCACCTTCAGCAAAATATATTAGAAGGGAGATGTATGACCTTTCTATAAGACTGAACGTATATGCACACGCATGAATGTACACAGAACAATGATGAACATTAATTCTTGTGAACTTCAAGCTAGTTTAAAGGACAATGTACATGATTGATGTTTGTGAATTCAAAGTTGTTTGCATACTTCATGGGAATGAACACTATAGGTCCCATGAAAAAAATACTTAAAAAAAGTGATTAATTCAATGTTGATGAGTACTGAATAATACAGATGTAAAGAATCAGCTGATAGATTACTACATTGTATTGTCTCCATTGTAGAAATCAAAATGAAGTCTTCTCTGACATTGCTCCTGCTCTTGGTCACTGCTACTTGTGTGGAATCAGGAACGACAATGTCAGTGCCAGATTTTATAGGAGAAAATCTCTACCAGCCTTACTATCATGACCCTGAACTGATAACTCCACTTGATAGGATAAATAACAAACATCTCCTTGTAATAGCCATGGATTTATCCAGCTGGGGCGGTCAAATACAAGTCCACAGATCATACATTGGTGTTCCCCTTTGTGCAAATAGTGAATCCAACACCAGGTTACGAACTTCGGACAGATCATCACAGTCAGACACCTTTATACCATAGTGGCCCTCCATCAAATGCAAATCCAACGTCAATTTGGGTTGCAAAAGTCCAGAAAAGTAGTACCGTCATTCTCCAGGATGGTGAAAGAATTATGGAACAATTTAAAAAAGAACAAAAGGGTACTGATCCTAAAACTATCATAATATACAGCTATCATTCACCTAGTGACCAATTCACTCAGGGTCTCATTAGGTTGAAGAACAGCTTGAAAGTTCCTGGCGGAACCACGTTTATACTATCTTACAGTGAGCCCTTTGAACACGAACTCACAAATAGGAGAGCTTTGCTTGCGGCGGGATTCATTATTCAGAGATTTACTTCTCAAAATGTTAATAACAAGAGCAAGAACAAGAACAAAAACAACAGCAATA
The DNA here is from genome assembly GCA_964020155.1 of Chondrilla cf. caribensis. NCBI lineage: Eukaryota > Metazoa > Porifera > Demospongiae > Chondrillida > Chondrillidae > Chondrilla > Chondrilla cf. caribensis. The sequence goes on along the minus strand of OZ026546.1, from coordinate 560,741 downwards.
ACTCAAACAAGAAGCCAAAAACAAAGGCTAAAGGGATCCTGCAGTGACCCAAGTAACACCACAAGCATCTTCAGAGTCAATAAGGACTACCACACCAGTTAGGAATAGGACATGCACTGTAGATTAGAAGTGCAGGGCCGGAGCAAGCTCTGCGGTAGTGGTACGGCCATCAGCGTAGCATAGTGAATTATGTTGGCACTTACATGACACGAAATTGGATGCATCATTATATGGTCCAGTGTTTCCCCCAGGCCATTCTGACCGCCCTTCTATTTTTTATAACAAGGGGGGGGGGGGGGAGACCATAATTCAATTTTTTTGTTGTTATGTGTGCATGTGTATATTATAATTATTGGTTGCATCTTTCCAATTGGTGAATCCACTAACTAGAAATGCTGGCTCTACTGTTGCTGGATTTTTTACCTTATTTTCATTCACGGCCTTACAACAGATGAAGCAGAACGCACCATCGAGTCCAACATAGCTAGTAGTGGAGCCATGAATAACGATTAAACCAGGATGCTTGGAAGGAACGAGACAAAACAACCATTTTACCGAACGAGCGAGCAGAAAATGATAGATGTGTAGGATGATATGGCTTGTTAGCCATAGCACGAACTTCGTCGACCGAAACAGACCGCGCCATCTTGAAAAGAGAAACGAGAATCAAGTGTTAGAAGTTGCGCAATAGACATCATGGCGACTTCGAGAATAGTATCAGATTTTGAAGCTTAATTTGATGGAAATTGTGAACGAAATTCTCTGTAAGGGGGCAATGTTACATTTAACACTGTTAGAATAATAATATTTAGTTAACGTTATCATATCTTCGGCTGATGCCATGAACTTAATTATTAGTGACATTTTAATTTTTTAAGGCCATGGTCAAAAAGTGGTACGGTCATGGCCGTAGTAGCCGTACCAGTTGCGCCGGCCCTGAAATGCGCTTATCATATAATATTATATAGGTTTATGTAACAAGCTATATGCTTAATATAGGATGTTTTACTTTACATATGATCATTTTACGTATTAGAAGATGTTTGTGAATTTAGCTCACAATTAGAAAGTAATTAATTTCATTGAATTAATAATTATCATCTTGAATCCCAGCTGTTTTGATCCTTTTTGATTACTTCTACATGATAATGTACAACTCTACATTGTATATGTACATACATATACACATACATATACGGATATATAAACGTCCACAAGTGCCTTCTGACACCTAACTCAAGGCAGAGGGCTCATATTAAGCTGATATATGTTCCAGACCAAACTGGGGGTCAGATCTATATGAAACACTTGGCAGTTCTAGATCTGTACATGTCACACACACACACACACACACACACACACACACACACACACACACACACACACACACACACACACACACACACACACACACACACACACACACACACACACACACACACACACACACACACACACACACACACACACACACACACACACACACACACACACACACACACACACACACACACACACACACACACACACACACACACACACACACACACACACACACACACACACACACACACACACACACACACACACACACACACACACACACACACACACACACACACACACACACACACACACACACACACACACACACACACACACACACACACACACACACACACACACACACACACACACACACACACACACACACACACACACACACACACACACACACACACACACACACACACACACACACACACACACACACACACACACACACACACACACACACACACACACACACACACACACACACACACACACACTGATTGATTAGTCAATTAATTGCCACAGTACCACTATGTAAGTGTGTACTAACCAGGAGTGTGTACTAACCAGGAGTGTGTACTAACCAGGAGTATGTACTGACCAGGAGTGTGTACTAACCAGGAGTGTGTACTAACCGGGAGTGCGTACTAACCAGGAGTATGTACTGACCAGGAGTGTGTACTAACCAGGAGTGTGTACTAACTGGGAGTGTGTGCTAACCAGGAGTGTGTACTAACCAGAAGTGTGTACTGATCAGGAGTGTGTACTGACCAGGAGTGTGTACTAACCAGAAGTGTGTACTGATCAGGAGTGTGTACTGACCAGGAGTGTGTACTAACCAGAAGTGTGTACTGATCAGGAGTTTGTACTAACCAGGAGTGTGTACTAACAGGTTTTTACCAATGGCAACCACAATCTCAGTCCTGATAGTGGGCTCCAATTCTTCATTGAAATCGCCGTAGTGCTTCTTCACATGCTGTCTCAGTAAAGTCCCTGAAAGACATCTGGTGGTGTCATCTTACAAGTGGAGGGAAAAGGAGATCGAGAGGAGAGGAAAGTAAATCATGCTTTTATATGAATGAGAATAACACATAAATACACACTCCAGGTGAAATAGTAAGTAAATACACACTCCAAGTGGATTTATACGTAATTATACACTCCAATTCTAAAAATATGTAAGTACACACATTTGGTGTGGAATTGGTCACAAAGTCCAGAGGCAGCAAATACACAGCAAACATGGAGGTATGCCAACAGTGTGTGTGTGTGGAATGGAGACTAGGGAAATGGTGCCTGTCTCCCTTCAATTTTGTGATACTACTACAATGATGAGGACAATGTCATATGTCCACATCTGTACAGTGACAAGGACATGTCAACATCTGTACAGTGACAAGATGTCCACACCACACTTGAGGTTGCAGTTGAACTAAGGACAAGTGGAAAGCTATATATAATTAATTCTTCCTCAACACTTTGAGAACCTCTCCCAGTCCGATAATGTTTGACGGATCCATAGATCAATGGTGCTATTGATATCTATCAATATTGGATGGAGGAAATCTACCTATGGTTCTTCTCACATAGGGATAAATGAGATTCCTATCATCAATTATAGCATATTGATTAATCAATGGAAGTTGAGGAAAACTAATGTGTAAATAAATAATCATCCCAGAATTGCATTGATGACTTGTCTGATGGGAAATTCTCTTAAATTCACAATACTATTGTAATTTTACAATTATCAATTCTAATCAATTCATAGATGACATTGATGGATCAGATCCTCTTTCAATTCATTGTATACAATTTATACCATGGAAGCATTATGGTGTATTATAGGAAAACCTTGACATCTACATGTATATAAATCAGCCTTCTCACCATGAACACAACCTGCAAAGGAATACAGGAGACTGATTTTAAGAAGACTGCCAAATCTTGATCCATTGGAAAATTCTGAGATACAAGTGCTTTGCTGAGCTGATTATCTACACAGGGTATGTGCTGTGGAGTTTGTTGGATGTATGCATTGTATGAGTATTGTTAGAGAGTGAGTTTTAGAATTTGAGGAATATAAAAATTTAATACATGCAGTGCCCCACAGGTAGAAAGATCAAAATTTTATCAAACGTGAGAATAGCCTGATTTCAATAGAGAGTACGTTTATCTCATCTTCAGCTAAATATATTAGAAGGGAGATGTATGTCAACGCATGACCTTTCTATAAGACTGAACGTATATGCACAGTAATGATAAGGATTCTCATTATGTTGCTATTGCAAATTAAATTTGTGGAAATTAAAACTCTGACTTGTATATTATTATTATTATTATTATTATTGTGCTGATGTAGGGAGACTCCCAAAATAGCACATACAACAGTCAATAGATAAAACAATTTATAACATTCCACATTCTCATAACCATCCTAGCAATCGTCTTCTCATGCAATCTTTTCATCACATCATTTAATTTGTCGTCCTCATTCTTCATTTAATTTAGCTGTTCTAGATCACATCGCTCATCTTGTAGGGCCTCACAGGATGTGAAGAAATGCCTCTCATCTCCCATCTCTTTCTTGCATAGCAGACAGACCCTATTGTATACATACTGGTATTCTTGTTATTTTATCTAGTACATACCAGGTGCAATAACATTAATTCATGTGAACATCAAGCTAGTCCAAAGGACAATGTACATGATTGATGTTTGTGAATTCAAAGTTGTTTGCATACTTCATGGGAATGAACACTACAGGTCCCATGAAAAAATACTTAAAATAAATTGATTAATTTAATGTGGTCTATTGATGAGTACTGAATCACAGATGGAAAGAATCAACTGATAGATTACTACATTGTATTGTCTCCATTGTAGAAATCAAAATGAAGTCTTCTCTGACATTGCTCCTGCTCTTGGTCACTGCTACTTGTGTGTTTTCAGGAAAGGAAATATCAGTGCCAAATTTTATAGAACGAATTCTCTACCAGCCTTACTACAGTGACCCTGAACTGCTATCTGCACTTGATAGGGTAAATGACAAACATCTCTTTATAATAGCCATGTATCCAGCTGGGGGGGTCTCATTCAGGGCCAGGGATCAAAAATTGGTGTTCCCCTTTGCGAAAAAAGTGATTCCAACACCAGGTTCCAAACTTCAGACGGATCATCACAGTCAGACAACTTTATACCATAGTGGCCCTATGTCACTTGCAAATCCAATGTCAATTTGGATTGCAAAAGTCCACAGAAGTAGTACTGTCATTCTCCAGGATGGTGAAAGAATTGTGACACAATTTAGACAAGAACAAAAGGGTCACGATCCTAAAATTGTCATAATGTACAGCCATCATTCACCTAGTGACCAATTCACTCAGGGTCTCATTAGGTTGAAGAACAGCTTGAACGTTCCTGGCGGAGCCACGGTTATACTATCTTACAGTGAGCCCTTTGAACACGAACTCGCAAATAGGCAGGCTTTGATTGCGGCGGGATTCATTATTCATAGATTGCCTCTTCAAAATGCTAGTAACAAGAGCAAGAGCAAGAACAAAAACAACAGCAATAACTCAAAGCAGAAGCCAAAATCAAAGGGTAAAGGGATCCTGCAGTGACCCAAGTAACACCACAAGCATCTTCAAAGCCAATAAGGGAATACCACTCAATTTAGGAATAGGACATAAAGTACATGCACTGTAGATTAGAAGTGCGCTTATTATATAATATTATATAGGTTTATGTAACAAGCTATATGCTAATATAGGACGTTTTACTTTACATACGATCATTTTACGTATTAGAAGATGTTTGTGAATTTAGTTAAAATATAAGGATGTTTTAAAGGTCAATGGAGTTTACAGTGAAGTGGAAAGCTTTAATTTGAAGGTACCTTTAACGCTCTCTTTCGAATGTATTCGGGCTCCTCTCCCAGTCCGATAATGTTCGACGGATCCATCGTAAGGTTGCGAGAGCAAGGGGATTCCCGGCACGTGACAGTCATGCGCACACTTGGCGCATTTATTATTATAGCAGGTATTTTCGGACATGTGAATTTTTACTTCACATATTTGGTAAAGCATGTATCTACTAAGGATATTCAACAATAATGATCATAGTAGAGTAAATGTAAGAACATATCTGTGTTAAGTCACAAAACATGCCAAAGTACTGTCACCTGCAGTATACACATGTACAGACATGCCAACTCTCACGCATTCAGTGCTGATCTCCCACTCTGACGCAAGCATAAGCATTATCTCACGAGAAATACCACTATGAGTTATAACAGGGCACACAGTACTAAGAATTATTGGTAATACCTTTGCATTTTTTGCAAATTAAGTTAAACTTATAACCTACATATTGTACTTTGTATAGCTACTTTCATTGTAATGTTCATAGTGAATTTATTATCCTGAGTTTTATAATTTATCAGTGCACGCGCTGGTATACCACTTCAAGGGGAGGACACCGACATGTCTCACTCCTACACCATGCAATCTCACTCATTCTGGAGACATGTCTCACTCATACACCATGCAATTAATCTCACTCATTCTGGAGACATGTCTCACTCATACACCATGCAATCTCACTCATTCTGGAGACATGTCTCACTCATAGCTACACCATGCAATCTCACTCATTTCGAAGACATGTCTCACTCATACACCATGCAATCTCACTCATTTTGAAGACATGTCTCACTCATACACCATGCAATCTCACTCATTTTGAAGACATGTATCACTCATACACCATGCAATCTCACTCATTTTGAAGACATGTCTCACTCATACACCATGCAATCTCACTCATTTTGAAGACATGTCTCACTCATACACCATGCAATCTCACTCATTCTGGAGACATGTCTCACTCATACATGAAAAACTGGTTGGCATCTCTGTATGTAGTGAGGTGTTTGGATGCAATCAACATTCTGTTATATATGAAAAAACAAGTAATTCGAGTTCAAAAATTCGTGGGGCTGCCATCCCCGCACTTGAATTACTTGGGCGTCTTTATTAGGTTTAGAAGAACCTTCGCTGAAGTTATTACATTCGGCGGAGCTTCAGCGAACGAATTCTAGCCCAATTTCTAATTGTCGGCACTCGAAATCCGCCATCTTTTATTTGCGCATTATAAATCATGATATCAATTCATTGTAGCGGTTACGCGTAGGAACACATATCATATATAATATATATAATATATATATATATATATATCGGACGAGCGTAACATACCGGAAGTTGAAATGAAAACAATATTATTATTATATACATTATTACATAAAAATACTGCACAAGGTTTAATGGTTGTGAATGAACAGGAGTGCATGTGTGTGTGTGTGTGTGTGTGCGTGTGCGTGCGTGCGTGCGTGCGTGCGTGCGTGTGTATGTGTGTTGGTCTCATGTTATATCAATGCCCACATGCATGTGCTTAATGTGTGAGGCTCGTTTATAATAATTGGTGTACCTGTTGTGTGTGTGTGTGTGTGTGTGTGTGTGTGTGTGTGTGTGTGTGTGTGTGTGTGCACGTGTGTGAAGCTCTTGGTGGTTGAAAGTCTGTCACAATACTGACATGAGATCCTTGAAGTGGTGGAATGATGCATTGGGCAGTGATGGCTGGTCAAACCTATGCGGAGACTGAAAGGATTAGTCATGGTGACTATGTACTTACAGTGTACTAGAGGATTTTTGGAGTCAGTGAATCACTGCCCTCAATGTTGCTTCTGCTAACCCTTGCTGTGTACGGAGATGTGTGCATAGTTCCTGACCCATACCTGAGAATACCTATCAGCTTGACATGACTCCTGCCATGATATATGCCAAATGGGGCCTGTTTGTAGCATTTTCCTGCCTATACTCTCCTAACATACATTGCATGTAAACATATTAAGTGCCATCTGATGTAGCTAGGGGTACAGCATTACATTGTGGTGACCGGCCAGGTAGTTTTACATTTGTCACTAGTCACCACAGCTTGCCCACCTTACAATGGATCCGTCGAATATTATTGGACTGGGAGAGGTTCTCAAAGTGTTGAGGGACCACCAGAGCCCGAATACAGTCATTCGAAAGAGAGCGTTAAAGGTACCTTCAAATTAATGCTTTCCTCTTGCCCTTATTTCACCTGTAACCTCAAGTGTGGTATGGGCATGTCCTTGTCACTGTACAGATGTTGACATGTCCTTGTCACTGTACAGATGTGGACATGTCCTTGTCACTGTACCAATGTGGACATGCCCTCGTCACTGTACAGATGTGGACATGTCCTCGTCACTGTACCGATATGGGCATGTCCCCTCGTCACTGTACAGATGTGGACATGTCCTCGTCACTGTACCGATATGGGCATGTCCCCTTGTCACTGTACAGATGTGAACATGTTTTTATTTTGTCACTGTACCAATGTGGACATGTCCTTGTCACTGTACAGGTATGAACATGTCCTAGTCACTGTACAGATGTGGACATGTCCTTGTCACTGTACAAATGTGGACATGTCCTTGTCACTGTACAAATGTGAACATGTCCTTGTTACTGTACAGATGTGGACATGTCCTTGTCGCAGTACAGATGTGGATATGTCATCATTACTGAACTGATGTGGACATGTCCTTTCCACTCACTCACACATACCTACATACACTCACTTTTCATTCATTCCACTCAATTACAATTGTTGTTAAACCCTATACACTCCATTTCCCACATTTAATTGATTTCTGATTCAATGGAATTCAAGGACATACAACTTTAAGATATGTTTTATCTTTGGACAGATAACGCATGTCACGATTTTTCATCAAAAACAATTATTCAATTGTACAACGTTTCGCCCACTTGGGCTTCTTCAGGTACACACAACTAAACTAAATTGATTGAACAATGTGAGTGAGTAAGTGAGTGGATGGAAAATTAACCAATGGGATCAAAACATGCATGATGCCTGTCTTAATCGATCCAGCATGTCGAATAATTTCTACGATCATGACATACAACTTTATTGGGGTTTCCTCCAGACATCCGAGATGCTATCACTGGTGATCCCCACTCAGTGCTTGGGTCATAAAATACAATGTATCAGAAGTGGATCTATTCATATCATCTATACAGGTTTCCTTGCTATCACTGGTTATCACTTATCCTTTGTTCTGTGGATAGCAATCTTTTCATTGTGCAATTCAAGAGAATTTCCCACCAGACAAGTCATCAATTCGATTCTGAAATAATTATTAATTCATACATTAGTCTCAGCTCCCATTGATTAATTAATATGCTATAATCAATTATAGCATATTAATTAGTCAATGAAAGTAGAGGAAAACTAATATGAATTAATAATCATCCCCGAAGTACATTCTTCACTGAAATTGCTACTGCTTTTGGTCACTGCTGTATGATTTCAGCTTTGAAACCAATGCTAGTGAAAAGGTTCAGAGGACAATCCCTCTACCAGCCTTAGTTTCGGATGGTGAGTGCACATCAAAAGGCACAGAACAAACAGCTCTATGTAGTTGCCATGTTTCCATGTGGGGGTGGGGGGTGTTACCTATTCGACCAGGTCCTCTAAGTTGACATTCACCTTTAGGGATATAATCCGGCCTTTTCCCGATCTTACACATGATACCAGTGAGTCATATCCTTTATATCATACCGGCCCATATCACTCGCAAATCCAATGTCGCTCTGGGTTGCAATACTCAACAGAACGGATCAAGCCATTCTCAAGAAATATGAAGATATTGTAACAAAATTTAGACAAAAACAAAACTGCAGTTCCTAAACTTGTCATAATATACAGCTACTATTCACCTTGTGACACATGCACTGATGATCTCATTTGTGTGAAGAACGCATTGAAGGTTCCTAAGAATGTCACACTTATACTTGCTTACAGTGTGCCCTTTGAAGATACAGAGGAGAGTATTTTGAATACGAAATTGTTGTCCAATGGTGTCATTGCTATTTATATGCCTGACAAAAGCTATAAGATTCAGAATAAATGGATCCTGCAGTGACCCAAGTAACACCAAAAAGTTAACATCTTCAAAGCCAATAAGGAATTGCCACACCAGTTAAGAAATAGGACATAAAGTACATGCACTGTAGATTAGAAGTGTGCTTATTCTTATGATATTACCGCATATCCGGAAATATTGGCAGTCATAAAATTTGGCGATTTGCCCGAAATCTCACCCAATGCATTATTGGCAGAATTTAAATTTAGCAGTTTGCCTGAATGAGTGTTGATAACATTGAAATTTGGCGCCGCATGATAGCTGTTGCCGAATATTAATTTGGTGGTTGCATCCGTGACCGCCAAATTGCCAAATTTAAATCACAGCCAATATCTCCGGATATACAGTATATAGGTTCATGCAACGAGCTGTATACTTAATATAGGATGTTTTACTTTGCATACAATCACCGTATGATGTTTGTGGATTTAGCTCACAAAAACAATGCAATTAATTTTATTGAATTAATAATTAATATCTTGAATTCCAACTTCTTTAACTGATCCTTTTTGAGTACTTCTACAAGGTAATGTATAACCCTACAATGTATATACAGTATATGCACACACACTCATGCACACACACACACACACACACACACACACACACACACACACACACACACACACACACACACACACACACACACACACACACACACACACACATGCACACAAGCGTCTTCTGATGTATACGAAGCTCATGGCAGAGGGATCTGATATTTGTTCCAGACCAAACAGATGATCAGAGCTATATGAAACACTTGGCAGTTCTAGAGCTGTCATGGCCGGTAGTATGAGGTGTGTTGGATGGTGCATAACAATTTCAATCATGTGTGGGAGGGGTGAGGGAGTACTAAGCACTATCTGGTGTAGCACATGGCAGCGATATATACTTGAAAATTATTTGACCTCTAGGATCCTATGTCAGTATTGTGACTGGACATTCAACCACCAAGGGCTTCACACACACACACACACACACACACACACACACACACATGTACAAGCGTGCACACACACACGCACGCGCACGTGCTTACAAGAACACACACATGCATGCATGTACGCATGCACCCCTCACACACACACACACGTACAAGCGTGCACACACACACACACGCGCGCGCACTTGCTTACAAGTACACACATGCATGCATGCACGCATGCACCCATCACACACACACGCGCACGTGCTTACAAGCACGCACACATGCACCCATCACACACACACACACACACAGGTACAAGCATGCACACACACACAGACCACACACACACACACACACACAAACACACACACACGTACAAGCGTGCACACACACACAACGCACACACACACACACACACACACACACACACACACACACACACACACACACACACACACACACACACACACTCTCACACAACACACACACATACACACACACACAAGCGTGAACACATACACACACACACACACACACACACACACACACACACACTCTCACACAACACACACACATACACACACACACACACACACACACACACACACACACACACACACACACACACACACACGCTTACAAGTACACACACATACATGCACACATACACAAACACACAAACACACACACATGCATGCATGCACGCATGCACCCATCACACACACAAACACACAAACACATGCATGCACACACACACGCACGCGCGTGCGCGCACACACATTCATCGTGTTAATGATATCTACCAATATTGGATGGAGGAAATCTACTTATGGTTTTTCTCACGGATAGATGAGATTCCTATCATCAATTATAGTATATTAATTAAACAATGAAAATTGAGGAAAACTACTGTATGAATTAATAATCATCAGGAATTGCATTGATGACTTGTCTGATGGGAAATTCTCTTGAATTGCACAATGAAAAGATTGCTATCCACAGAACAAAGGATAAGTGATAACCAGTGATAGGAAGGAAACCTGTATAGATGACAAGAATAGATCCACTTCTGATGCATTGTTTTCTATAACCCAAGCACTGACTGGGGATCACCAGTGATAGCATCTCGGATGTGTGGAGGAAACCCCAATAAAGTCGTAAGTCCTTGAACTCCATTGAATCAGAAATGAATAAACTGTGGGAAATGGAGTATATAGGGTTCACCAACATTTGGAAATGAGTAAATGAATGAAATGTGAGTGTGTGTAGGTGTGTGTGAGTGAGTGACAAGGACATGTCCACAACTGTACAGTGACAAGGTCCACATTTGTACAGTGACAGGGACATGTCCACATCAATATATACCATTGAATCAGAAATCAATAAAATGTTGGAAATGGAGTGGATAGCTAGGGTTCAGTAACAGTTGGAAATGAATTAAATGAAAAGTGAGTGTGTGTAGGTGTGTGTGAGTGAGTGACAATGACATATTCACGTCTGTATAGTGACAAGGACAGTGTCCACGTACATCGGTACAATGACGAGGACATGTCCACATCAGTACAATGTCGAGGACATATGTCCACATCTGTACAGTGACAAGGACATGCATGTCAACATCTGTACAGTGACAAGATGTCCACACCACACTTGAGGTTGCAGTTGAACTAAGAACAAGTGGAAAGCTGTATATAATTAATTCTTCCTCAGCTATACACATTCACACGCACTATACTATAATATAAGAACTATTATATATATAATTAATTCTTCCTCAACACTTTTAGAACCTCTCCCAGTCCGATAATATTTGACGGATCCATGGATCCACGGTGCTATTGATATCTACTAATATTGGATGGAGGAAATCTACCTACGGTTCTTCGCACATAGGGATAAATGACATTCTTATGATCAATTATAGTATATCAATTAATCAATGAAAGTTGAGGAAAACTAATGTACGAATTAATAATCATTCCGGAATTCCATTGATGACTTGTCTGGTGGGAAATTCTCTAAAATTGCACAATACTATTGTAATTCACAATTATCAATTCTAATCAATTCACAGATGACATTGATGGATCAGATCCTCTTTCAATTCATTGTATGCAATTTATACCATGGATGCATTATGGTGCATTATGGTGCAATATAGGAAAACCTTGACGTCTACATGTATATAAATCAGCCTTCTCACCATGAACACAACCTGCAAAGGACTACAGGGTGACTGATTTTAAGAAGACTGCCAAATCTTGATCCATTGGAAAATTCTGAGATACAGTGCTTTATACTGCAGCTGATTAACTGCTCAGGGTGAGTTTGTATTTCAGAGTTGTTTGGTGTTATATTTTCCCTGAGAGAAATATCTCATCGTACATTTGAAATCGAATAATTCTTTGATAAACAAGCTAGACTAAGTGTTCAGCCCTATATCCACCCTCCTACACACCCACTAGTTATACTGATATACTTTAAATTTTACAATTGCAAGTTGCAAGAATTGAGTGATACTTGATCATAATATTATGGTATTATGTTTATTTGTTGTAGAAGTCAAAATGAAGGTTTTGTTGATATTCATTTTGTTCTCTGTGACCACTACTGGTGTGTTTTCGGATGTGAAGATCGATGCTGGTCAGTTTGTGAAAAACTACCTCTACAAACCTTACAAGGATGTGCCAAGTAAAATCACTCAATTCCCTTACGCCAAACAAATTTTTGTCCTGGCACTGATTCCTCCTGGCAGGGTTAGTTTGGAGATGTCAATACTCCAATTCCATAAAGTGAGCAAGTTGACTGCCATACCTTGGAAGAAGTTTGTTCAAATTAAGAGTGTACCCTATCCTTTGTACCATGCTGCTTCGGGACTGATGTCAATGTACATCTCAGCTGTTGACTACTCACAATATACAGTAAAGAGCGGCCTACCTGTTGAGGCACATCCAGATTTCTCCATTGTCAGCTATCATGAGAATATTATAAAAGAATTTCGAGCTGAATTCCAGGGTAAAGATCCTGCAGTGGTGTTGATGTACAGCTACTTTTTGCCTTGTAATGATTGTACTGATGAGCTGATTGTTGTGAAAACTGCCTTGCATGTCCCCAAAGCAACGCCAGTATTCCTTGGCTACAGCAAGCCGTATGTGAAGTTGGGTCAGACACCTAAGGAAAATTTAGAGAAATTAAGGGAGAGCGGGTTCATCGTTTTCAAGACCCCTCCTGCTAAGTTGTTCAGTCTAGAATATCTTCGACAGATCCTGCAGTGATCCAAGTAACACCACAAGCATCTTCAAAGCCATTAAGGACTACCACACCAGTTAGGAATAGGACATAAGTGTGTTTCTGTAGGATCATAGTTGAGCTTGGATATTGGATGATATTTTAATCATACGTAGCTAGTAGGTTAGGATTGTTGTTATAGTTAACTATATAGAGATGCTTGTGAATGCCAATAATATTGAAGTTTGTGATTAACAATCACGCATTATGCTTGATCAACTAGAGGAGAGAGAAGAAAGATTATAAGTTATAAATTATGATATACATTCAAAGTACAGTATCATAGTCACATGTGAGGGTGTGTTTTATCCTAGGAATTGGCCCCCTGAAAGACTCTAGGAAGGCTGTGGTCACTGGCATGAAACATAATATGGTATTTCAAGTCACCACAAGGCCTGCCATATTGTCACTGCACAACATTCGGCACTGTCTACATGTTTACAGATTTTGCTTGACCATGTTGACAGAAGTCAGCTTTGAGTACTGATTTACAAGTCTTGTGATTGGAATACATGTATGTTTACAGAGAAGACACTGCATATGTGTATTATTTTATGGATTGCAGATTGGTTTAAAATAGTTCAGCTACACATAATCGACAATGCATGCAACATATGTATACGTATATATCAATACACACTGTTGTAGTATCTCCTCACACAAGTACAGTGTTTGTCTAGTTATCACATCTTTACAATCACCTCTTGCCTACAATTAGATTCTATCTGGAAGTTATATAGCAATTTATTTATTGAAGGGAGATTAGTCATTCCTGGGACAAAGGGCAATTGATGAGCATGAAAGCAAGGAAACCCATATCATGATAATAGCTGATTGTAAAGATTTCCTTGTGGTGTGCTGATAGCATCTCAGATGTATTGATGAAGGAAAACATTATGAAATTGTTGTGTTCAGGAATTACATGCACTGATTGTGTGTCAGTGCATGTGATGCAAGGGGTGTCCACAGCTAATTGAACAGCCCGGAATAATGTGCATGTACATTAATCACACATTGATATGGTAGGTATTAGCTGCTGCACGATTGAGTTGTATCGATAAAAGATGAAGGAGCGAAATCACACCAAATAATTCATAGAAAAATTAGGATGTTCCGATCAGTGAATCTTCGGTTAATGAGCTGAGATCTACGGATTGAAATGTCCTAATTTCTGTATAAATAATCTGATGTGATTTCACTCATTAATCTTTTATTGATAATTATGAATTATATCAAATTATAATTCATCTCCACAAGTAACTTGATTGCAATTGTTCAATTCTCAATTCTTATCATTGATCGTGATGAATTATGGAGCATTCACAATTTGGAAAACCTTGACGTCTCCAAATAGGTATATAAATCAACCTTCTCACCATGAACACAACCTGCAAAGGACTACAGTGTGACTGATTTTAAGAAGACTGCCAAATCTTGATCCATTGGAGACTTCTGGAATATATACAGTGCTTTATACTTCAGCTGATTAACTGCACAGGGTGAGTTTGTATTTCAGAGTTGTTTGGTGTTATTTTCCCTAAGAGAAATATCTCATCGTACATTTGAAATTGAAATCGATAAATAAGCTAGTTTTCAGCCTTATAGCCACCCTATAAAATAGTAGGTTATGAGAATTGAGTGATACTTGATTATAATATTATGGTATTATGTTTATTTGTTGTAGAAGTCAAAATGAAGGTTTTATTGATATTCATTCTGTTCACTGTGGCCACTACTGGTGTGCTTTCAGTTGTGAGGATTGATGCCCGCCAGTTTGTGAGAGACTACCTCTACTATATACCTTACAAGGGTGTGCCAGCTTTACTCAATCCATCCCGTCCTCTTGCCAAACAAGTTTTTGTCCTGGCACTTATTCCTCCTGGCAGGGTTAGTTTGGACATGACAATACTCGAATTCCATAAAGTGAGCAAGTTGACTGTCATACCTTCGAAGAGGTTTGTTCAAGTACAGAGTGTGAACTATCCTTTGTACCATGCTGCTTTGAGACTATTCAAAATATACAGCACACAGCGGGGTCCCTGTTGAAGCACATCCAGATTTCTCCATTCTCAGCCACATTCAGTATATTTTGAAACAATTTAGAGCTGAATTCCAGGGTAAAGATCCTCCATTGGTCTTGATGTACAGC
>OZ026546.1:527500-540000 GCA_964020155.1 Chondrilla cf. caribensis | reverse complement strand
CAAAAAAGTAGATGAAACACCAGGTTACGCACTTCGGACAGATCATGAAAGTCAGACAAACTTATTCCATAGTGGCCCTCTATCAGTTGTAAATCCACTGTCAATTTGGGTTGCAAAGTCCACAGAAGTGGTACCGTCATTCTCCTTGATTATCTTAACATTGTGGAAGAATTTAAAAAAGAACAAGATGATAAATATCCTAAAATTGTCATAATATACAGCTATCATTCACCTAGTGACAAATTAACTCAGGGTCTCATTAAGTTGAAGGACGACTTGAAAGTTCCTGGAGGAGCCATGCTAATACTATCTTACAGTGAGCCCTTTGAACACGAACTCACAAATAGGAGAGCTTTGCTTGCGGCGGGATTCATTATTCAGAGATTTGCTTCTCAAAATGCTAATAACAAGAGCAAGAACAAGAACAAGAACAACAGCAATAACTCAAATAACTCAAAGCAGAAGTCAGAATCAAAGGCTAAAGGGATCCTTCAGTGACCCAAGTAACATCACAAGCATCTTCAAAGTCAATAAGGACTACCACACCAGTTAGGAATAGGACATACACTGTAGATTAGAAGTGCGCTTATTATATAATATTATATAGGTTTATGTAACAAGCTATATGCTTAATATAGGATGTTTTACCTTTCATACGATCATTTTACGTATTAGAAGATGTTTGTGAATTTAGCTCACAATTAGAAAGTAATTAATTTCATTGAATTAATAATTATTATCTTGAATTTTGCTGTTTTGATCCTTTTTGATTACTTCTACATGATAATGTACAACTCTACATTGTATATGTACATACATATACGGATATATAAACGTACACAAGTGCCTTCTGATGCCTAACTCAAGGCAGAGGGCTCATATTAAGCTGATATTTGTTCCAGACCAAACTGGGGGTCAGAGCTATATGAAACACTTGGCAGTTCTAGATCTGTACATGTCACACACACACACACACACACACACACACACACACACACACACACACACACACACACACACACATACACACACACACACACACACACACACACAAACACACACACACACTGATTGATTAGTCAATTAAGTGCACCAGTACTACTATGTAAGTGTGTACTAACCAGGAGTGTGTACTAACCAGGAGTATGTACTGACCAGGAGTGTGTACTAACCAGGAGTGTGTACTAACCAGGAGTTTGTACTAACCAGGAGTGTGTACTAACCAGGAGTATGTACTGACCAGGAGTGTGTACTAACCAGAAGTGTGTACTGATCAGGAATGTGTACTAACCAGGAGTGTGTACTGACTAGGAGTGTGCATGGTACTAACCAGGAGTGCACTAACAGGTTTTTGGACTGGTTACCAATGGCAACCACAATCTCAGTCCTGATAGTGGGCTCATTGGAATGCCGTAGTGCTTCTTCACATGTTGTCTCAGTAAAGTCCCTGAAAGACATCAGGTGGTGTCATCTTACAAGTGGAGGGAAAAGGAGATCGAGAGGAGAGGAAAGTAAATCATGCTTTTATATGAATGAGAATAACACATAAATACACACTCCAGGTGAAATAGTAAGTAAATACACACTCCAAGTGGATTTATACGTAATTATACACTCCAATTCTAAAAATATGTAAGTACACACATTTGGAGTGGAATTGGTCACAAAGTCTGAAGGCAGCAAATACACAGCAAACATGGAGGTATGCCAACAGTGTGTGCGTGTGGAATGGAGACTAGTGAAATGTTGCCTGTCTCCCTTCAATTTTGTTTCTCTTCACAAGGAAGCTCATAGCACTAGACTAAGCTGAGATGACAATCACACAAGTCTACACAAGTCCATCACATCAATGTCTGCTTCACTGAAATGGCACAAGATGAATAGCAGCCACTTGGCATAGTTGGGATATTCTTGAAGATGATCTAATTTCTATCATGAGAAAACAACTATCATTAAATTTGTACATGTCATGTACAGTGATAAGAAGAAGGTGAGAAAACAAGCCATCATTTGTACATGTCCACATCAGTACAGTGATAAGGACATGTCCACATCAGTACTACAGTGACAAGGAGGACACAATTGATGGAGATAGTGAAAAGAAATTCCTTGGGTATATAACTGTGCGCGCAGAAAGAGGGTCGAACAGCGACACACTGAGATATAACCACTTCTAGCTCGTCCCTTATGGCAGTTGTTGACTTGAACCTGTTGGACTATATGACGGTCAGTTCGCTCTGTAGTTACTCGTGGACGTCCAGAACGAGCCATGTCTGTTATGCTATTTGTAGCCTGATATTTGTCCTGGGTCTTCTTGACTGCAGTCTTCAAGCAGCCAACTTGGTCTGCAATTTGGCGTTGGGAAAGACCGTTTTTAGTGAGAACGACAATCGTTGCACGCTGTAAAACAGTAAGTTTCGGCATTCTCTCTCGATTAACGGGTTATATAGGGTTCACCAACATTTGGAAATGAGTAAATGAATGAAATGTGAGTGTGTGTAGGTGTGTGTGAGTGAGTGACAAGGACATGTCCACAACTGTACAGTGACAAGGTCCACATTTGTACAGTGACAGAGACATATCCACATCAATATATACGTACAGTGACAAGGACGTGTCCACATTGGTACAGTGACAAGGACATGTCCACAACTGTACAGTGACAAGGCCATGTCAACATCTGTATAGTGACAAGGACTTGTCCATACCACACTTGAGGCTGCAGGTGAACTAAGAACAAGTGGAAAGCTATGCATTCTCAACCACACACACACACACACACACACACATACACACACACACACACACACACACACACACACACACACACACACACACACACACACACACACACATTCATCGTGCTATTGATATCTACCAATATTGGATGGATGAAATCTACCTATGGTTCTTCTCACATAGGGATAAATGAGATTCCTATCATCAATTATAGCACATTACTTAAACAATGAAAATTGAGGAAAACTAATGTATGAATTAATAATCATCAGGAATTGCATTGATGACTTGTCTGATGGGAAATTCTCTTGAATCACACAATAAAAAGATTGCTATCCACAGAACAAAGGGTTAGTGATAACCAGTAATAGCAAGGAAGCCTGTATAGATGACATGAATAGATCCACTGCTGATACATTGTATGTTATAACCTAAGCACTGACTGGGGATCACCAGTGATAGCATCTCGGATGTCTGGAGGAAACCCCAATGAAGTTGTATGCCCTTGAATTCCATTGAATCAGAAATCAATTAAATGTGGGAAATGGAGTGTATAGCTAGGGTTCAGCAACAATTGGAAATGAGTGAGATGAATGAAAAGTGAGTGTGAGTAGGTGTGTGTGAGTGAGTGACAAGGACATGTCCACAACAATACAATGACAAGGACGTGTCCACATCAGTACAATGTCAAGGATATGTCCACATCTGTACAGTGACAAGGACATGTCAACATCTGTACAGTGACGAGGACATGTCCACACCACACTTGACACACTGGTGAAATAAGGGCAAGTGGAAAGTTATAATTTGAAGGTACCTTTAATGCTCTCTTTCGAATGACTGTATTAGGGCTCTGGTGGTCCCTCAACGCTTTGAGAACCTCTCCCAGTCTGATAATGTTTGACGGATCCATGGATCGACGGTGCTATTGGTGATATCTACCAATATTGTAATGAGGAAATCTACCTATGGTTCTTCTCACATAGGGATAAATGAGATTCCTATCATCAATTATAGCATATTGATTAATCAATGGAAGTTGAGGAAAACTAATGTGTAAATAAATAATCATCCCAGAATTGCATTGATGACTTGTCTGATGGGAAATTCTCTTAAATTCACAATACTATTGTAATTTTACAATTATCAATTCTAATCAATTCATAGATGATATTGATGGATCAGATGCACTTTCAATTCATTATATGCAATTTATACCATGGAAGCATTATGATGTATTATAGGAAAACCTTGACGTCTACATGTATATAAATCAGCCTTCTCACCATGAACACAACCTGCAAAGGACTACAGGTGACTGACTTTAAGAAGACTGCCAAATCTTGATCCATTGGAAAATTCTCAGATACAGTGCTTCGCTGAGCTGATTAACTACACAGGGTATGTGCTGTGGAGTTTGTTGGATGTATGCGTTGTATGTGTATTGTTAGAGAGTGAGTTTTAGAATTTGAGACATGTAGTATACATGCAGTGCCTCACAGGTAGAAAGATCAAAATTTTATCAAACGTGAGAATAGTCTGATTTCAATAGAGAGTACATTTATCTCACCTTCAGCAAAATATATTAGAAGGGAGATGTATGTCAACACATGATCTTTCTATAAGACTGAATGTATATGCACACGCATGAATTACACAGAACAATGATGAACAATGTACATGATTGATGTTTGTGAATTCAAAGTTGTTTGCATACTTCATGGGAATGAACACTATAGGTCCCATGAAAAAATACTTAAACTATAATGATTAATTTAATGTGGTCTATTGATGAGTACTGAATAATACAGATGTAAAGAATCAGCTGATAGATTACTACATTGTATTGTCTCCATTGTAAAAATCAAAATGAAGTCTTCTCTGACATTGCTCCTGCTCTTGGTCACTGCTACTTGTGTGTTTTCAGGAAAGGAAATATCAGTGCCAAATTTTATAGAACGAATTCTCTACCAGCCTTACTACAGTGACCCTGAACTGCTATCTGCACTTGATAGGGTAAATGACAAACATCTCTTTATAATAGCCATGTATCCAGCTGGGGGGGTCTCATTCAGGGCCAGGGATCAAAAATTGGTGTTCCCCTTTGCGAACAAAGTGATTCCAACACCAGGTTCCAAACTTCAGACGGATCATCACAGTCAGACAACTTTATACCATAGTGGCCCTATGTCACTTGCAAATCCAATGTCAATTTGGATTGCAAAAGTCCACAGAAGTAGTACTGTCATTCTCCAGGATGGTGAAAGAATTGTGACACAATTTAGACAAGAACAAAAGGGTGCCGATCCTAAAATTGTCATAATGTACAGCCATCATTCACCTAGTGACCAATTCACTCAGGGTCTCATTAGGTTGAAGAACAGCTTGAACATTCCTGGCGGAGCCACGGTTATACTATCTTACAGTGCGTCCTTTGAACACGAACTCGCAAATAGGCAGGCTTTGATTGCGGCGGGATTCATTATTCATAGATTGCCTCTTCAAAATGCTAGTAACAAGAGCAAGAACAACAACACAGCAATAACCAAAAGCAGAAGCCAAAAATGAAGGGTAAAGGGATCCTGCAGTGACCCAAGTAACACCACAAGCATCTTCAAAGCCAATAAGGACTACCACAACAGTTAGGAATAGGACATAAAGTACATGCACTGTAGATTAGAAGTGCGCTTATCATATAATATTAAATAGGTTTATGTAACAAGCTATATGCTTAATATAGGACGTTTTACTTTACGTATGATCATTTTACGTATTAGAAGATGTTTGTGAATTTAGCTCACAATTAGAAAGTAATTAATTTCATTGAATTAATAATTATTATCTTCAATCCCAACTGTTTTGATCCCTTTTGATTACTTCTACATGATAATGTACAACTCTAATATGTATACATACATACAAATATACATACATATACGTACTGTATATAATAAACGTATATAAGTGCCTTCTGACACCTAACTCAAGGCAGAGGGCTCATATTAAGCTGATATTTGTTCCAGACCAAACTGGGAACCAGAGCTACATATATGAAACACTTGGCAGTTCTAGATCTGTACATGGACTGTAGCATAAGGTATGTTGGATGGTGCGTAGCAATTTGAATGTGTGGGAGGGGTGAGGGAGTGCTAAGCACTATCTGGTGTAGCACATGGCAGTGATATATACTTGAAAATTATTTGACTGGTCACCACAAGGTCCGTAGGACATACTGGAGGGTGTGGATGCATCTGTATTAGTGGTTTCATACGTTTAATATGGACACTGGGCAGACTGTGATGACCAGCAGCTAATCAAAAGATTACCTGACTCGTCTCCATGCATCCACATTGGAATGCATACATATTATGTATACAAATGTATACAGTATGTAGTAGTTACTACATGTTCTTAGTGCCGTATTGCGTTTACTGCTTGAAAGTGTTGATTGATGTGATAATTGTGTGGTTGTGTTGCTAGGTTTTAGGGGGCGCTTTCAGGTTACTGCTGTGCTGGTAACCAGTTTACCGGCGTACCGGTCTCTTTGATGTATGACGTCATCGGGTGATACATTGTTATATGCACCATATGGACACCAGGGAGGTCTGTATCATATCCAGGAGAGTGTACATGCATCTGTATTTATGTCATGAAGTATGGTATTAACACTGGGCAGGACATGGTGACCGGTGACAAAATTTAAAATTACCTGGTTGGTCACCACAATGTAATGCTGCACCCCCAGCTACATCAGATGGTGCAATGTATGTTAGGAGAGTATAGGTGGGAAATTGCTACATATAAGCACCATTTGGCATATATATCATGGCAGGAGTTATGTCAAGCTGATACTTATTCTTAAATAAGTATGGTCAGAAACTACCCATCATCTCCATGCAGTAAGGGTTACTTAGTAGAAGCAACATTGAGGGCATTCATTTACTCTGGAAATACTCTAGTACACTGTACATAGTCACCATGACTGCTCCTTTCAGTCTCTGCATAGGTTTGACCAACCATCACTGCCCAATGCATCATTCCACCACTTCAAGGATCCACGCACACACACACACACACACACACACACACACACACACACACACACACACACACACACACACACACACACACACACACAGACACACACACACACACACACACACACACACACACACATTCATGTTATTGATATCTATCAATATTGGATGGAGGAAATCACCCATGGTTCTTCTCACATACATAGGGATAAATGAAATTCCTATGATCAATTATAGCATAGTAATATTAATTAATCAATAAAATTTGAGGAAAACCTTATGTATGAATAATCAGCCCAGATACACATTGATGACATGTCTGGTGGGAAATTCTCTTGAATTGCACAATGGAAAGATTGCTATCCACAGAGCAAAGGATAAGTGATAACCAGTGATAGCAAGGAAACCTGTATAGATGACATGAATAGATCCACTTCTGATACATTGTGTGCTATAACCCAAGCACTGACTGGGGATCACCAGTGATAGCATCTCGGATGTGTGGAGGAAACCCCAATGACATTGTATGTCCTTGAATTCCATTGAATCAGAAATTGTATCTGATTCAATTAAATGTGGGAAATGGAGTGTATATATAGGGTACAACAACAATTGCAAATGAAGATAAGAAAATCACATTCTTCAATTGCAATAATTGAAATGTAGAGATCACTTACTTTGCAATTATCAATTCTAATCAATTCATAGATGACATTGATGGTTCAGATCCACTTTCAATACATTGTATGTTATGACAATTTATACCGTGGAAGCATTATGGTGCATTATAGGAAAACCTTGATGACTACATGCATATAAATCAGCCTTCTCACCATGAAGACAACCTGCAAAGGACTACAGGGTGACTGATTTTAAGAAGACTGTCAAATCTTGATCCATTGGAGACTTCTGAGATACGGTGCTTTGCTGAGCTGATTAACTACACAGGGTATGTGCTGTGGAGTTTGTTGGATGTATGTGCTGTATGTATTGTCAGAGAGTGAGTTTTAGAATTTGAGGCATGTAACATATTATGTTGCTATTGCAAATTAAATTTGTGGCAATTAAAACTCTGACTTGTATTATACCGGTATTCTTGTTATTTTATCTAGTACATACCAGGTTCAATAACATTAATTCATGTGAACATCAAGCTAGTTTCAATTAAAGAACAATGTACATGATTGATGTTTGTGAATTCAAAGTTGTTTGCATACTTCATTGGGATGAACACTACATCCTATGATAGAAACACAAACTAAACTGATTAATTTAATGCAGTCTATTGATGAGTACTGAATTATAAATGTAAAGAATCAACTGATAGATGACTACGTTGTATTGTCTCCATTGTAGAAATCAAAATGAAGTCTTCTCTGATATTGCTCCTGCTCTTGGTCACTGCTACTTGTGTGGTCTCAGGAGTGAACATACCAGTGACAAGGTTTATAAGACAAAATCTCTACAACCCTTACTATCAGGTGCCAAATGCACTTGATATTTTACTGGACAAACATATCTATGTAATCGCCATGTTTCCAGCTGGGGGGGTCAAATATTATCCCGATACTAATAATTTGGCGTTCCCCATGGCAGGTAGGGTGAACGCGATACGGTTTACCGTACTCACAAGGGATAACAGTGTGGCATATCCTTTATACCATATCGGCCCTCAATCACTCACAGTCCCAATGTCACTTTGGGTTGCAGTACTCCTGAAAACGAATCACTTCATTCTCCAGGATTATCGACATATTGTAACACAATTTAGACAAGAACAAAATGGTGCCAATCCTAAAACTATCATAATATACAGCTACTATTCACCTTGTGACCAATGCACTCGGGATCTCATTAATTTGAAGAACAGAGCCAATGTTCCTGGTGGAGCAGCGCTTATACTTGCCTACAGTGTGCCCTTTGAACAAGTAAATGGAAATAGTATTCGTTTGCGTATGGCAGGTTTCCATGTTTATCAAATTCCTCTTGGTAACGCTAACAACAGCAATAACTCAAAGAAGAAGCCAAACTCAAAGGGTAAAGGGACCCATCATTGATCCAAGTAACACCACAAGCATCTTCAAAGCCAATAAGGACTACCACACCAGTTAGGAATAGGACATAAAGTACATGCATTGTAGATTAGAAGTGCATTATATATTATATAGGTTTCTGTAACAAGCTATATGCTTAAGATAGGAGGTTTTACCTTGCATACGATCATGCATGTATCAGGAGATGTTTGTGAATTGAGCTTATTATTGAAAGTAATTAATTTCATTGAATTAATAATTATTATCTTGAATCACAACTGTTTTGATCCTTTTGATTACTTCTACATGATAATGTACA
This sequence comes from Chondrilla cf. caribensis, assembly GCA_964020155.1. Taxonomy (NCBI): domain Eukaryota; kingdom Metazoa; phylum Porifera; class Demospongiae; order Chondrillida; family Chondrillidae; genus Chondrilla; species Chondrilla cf. caribensis. The sequence goes on along the minus strand of OZ026546.1, from coordinate 530,872 downwards.
ACTTTACAATGTAAACATACATATACACATACATATATGGATATATAAATGTACACAAGTGCCTTCTGATGCCCAACTCAAGGCAGAGGGCTAATATTAAGCTGATATTTGTTCCAGACCAAACTGGGGGTCAGAGCTACATATATGAAACACTTGGCAGTTCTAGATCTGTACATGTCACACACACACATACACACACACACACACACACACACACACACTCACACGTATACACACACACACGTACACACATACACACACGTATACACACATACATAAAAATATACACCAAGACCCAGACCAAACTGGGGGTCAGAGCTACATATATGAAACACTTGGCAGTTCCAGATCTGTACATGTCACACACACACACATGCACACACACACACACACACACACACACGTACACACACTCACACACGTATACACATGTACATACAAATATACACTCCAATTCTGAAAATGTGTAAGTATACACATTCGGTGTGGAATTGGTCACAAAGTCCAAAGGCAGCAAATACACAGCAAACATGGAGGTATGTCAACAGTGTGTGTGTGTGTGGAATGGAGAATAGTGAAATGTTGCCTGTCTCCCTTCAATTTTGTTTCTCTTCACAAGGGAGCTCACAGCACTAGACTAAGCTGAGATGACAATCACACAAGTCTACACAAGTCCATCACATCAATACCTGCTTCACTGAAGTGGCACAAGATGAACAGCAGCCACTTGGCATAGTTGGGATATTCTTGAAGATGATTTAATTTCTATCATGAGAAAACAAGCGATCATTTGTACATGTCATTACAGTGATAAGGACATGTCCACATCAGTACAGTCACGAGGACATGCATGTCCACATCAGTGTACATTTATCTCACATTTGGCTAAATATATTAGAAAGGAGATGTATGTCAACACATGACCTTTCTATAAGACTGAATGTGCACAGTAATGATAAGGATTCTCATTATGTTGCTATCATAAATTAAATTTGTAGAAATTAAAATACTTATACTATGTATTCTTGCATGTTGATATTTAGTCTAGTACATACCAGGTTCAATAAAATTATTCATGTGAACTTGAAGCTAGTTCTAAAGGAAAATGTACATCATTGATGTTTGTGAAGTGTTTAATTACTCAGTTCACATCCCCAGCTAGATTTGGTGAAAACATCAGTGTTGTTAAAGTAAATAAAAGTGTTGTTTCTCTTATTCTCCATTAGTACATTGACTGTGGTGCAATGGCCAAAATTTGGCCACAGCACCACCTTGAATAACAAGTGTTACAAGCACACAAAGAGATGGGAAGTACTAGTGTTTCATAACTTAGTTCACATCTCCCACTAGATTTGGTGAACTATGCAGGTTGACACTCCCCACTCCTATGAGCTATGCAAGATGGCACTAAGTATTTTTCTTGTATTCTCCCCCATACATTGACTGTGGTGCAATGGCCAAAATTTATAGCACCACCTTGAATAACAAGGGTTACAAAGCACACAAGGAAATGGGAAATGTTTCATGACTTAGTCACCTAGATTTGTAGGTTGACACGCCCTCTCTCCCACCATCTTCAGAGACAAAACGTATCTGTTTGGTTACCACCAGGTCTGTACTTCCAGAAGGGTTTACATACATTGGTATTTGTGCTATGATGTGCCACATGGACCCTGGAGAGGCCGTGGTGATGGATCCTGGAGAGGCCGTGAGGATGGACTCTGGAGAGGCCGTGGTGATGGATCCTGGAGAGGCCGTGGTGATGGATCCTGGAGAGGCCGTGGTGATGGATCCTGGAGAGGCCGTGGTGATGGATCCTGGAGAGGCCATGGTGATGGATCCTGGAGAGGCCGTGGTGATGGATCCTGGAGAGGTCGTGGTGATGTCTATAAAATTTCAAATTTTTATTGCCGGTCAAGAGGGCGTTTATGCATAAGTATTCATGTTTTTAGCTATAATATAGACACTGGACAGTCTGTGGTGACCAGTGACAAATTATAAAATACCAGGCTAGCCACCACCAGGTGCATAGCACAGTCACTGCAATGTACATACGTACAGATGCATGTACATGTACAGTTCTGTACTGCATAATATCACATGGCGGGAGTCATGCCAAGCTGATACGTAATTCTTCCAGATCTTGCTGGGGACAAACACTAAATTATGAAACATACATCACCTCTGTACAATGCAAGGGCTGGAAGAAGCAACTTTGAGACCAGTAATTCACTGACTCTGAGAATTAATACTCTGCCCCAAACGTATTCACCATGACTGCTTCTTTCAGTCTCTGAATAAGGTAGGCTTGATCCACAATTGTTGCCAATGGATCATTCACCAACTCAAGAATCCCATGCCAATATTGTGACCAGATGGCCAAACACCGAGGGCTCTACACACGCACACACACACACACACACACACACACACACACACACACACACACACACACACACACACGTACACACATACACACATGCACACACGCACACACACACACACACACACACACACACACACACACACACACACACACACACACACACACACACGTCTAGTACAAACTCTTTGGTCCGCATTCATGCTATTGAGATGTTTACAATAATTAATTGGATTGCAAATGGGATTGCTATTATCATCAATAGATATTACGGAAAACCTCACAAACAATCATCCCAGAATCACATTGATATGACTTACAATGTGGGAAATGTTATAAATTGCACAATGGAAGGATTGCTATCCATAGAGCAAAGGACAAATGCTAGCCAGTGAAAGCAAGGAAATCTGTATAGATGACATGAATTACTTCTTTGATACATCTATTGTTATGACCCAAGCAACAACCGGGGTCGCCAGTGTTAACAGTTTGGATGACAGGAGTAAACCTTGATGGAGTTAATTGTGTTTCCTTCTATTACATGTATTGAAAACGACATGGTATCAGTAAATTGTGGGAAATGAAGTACATTGGGCAATTGTAAATATGAAGATCGTAGGACTTAATTTCAATTTTACAATTATTCTTATCATTGATAAACTATAATATATCAATGCACTCACACCTACTGTAGGTAAATATGGATGCCTATATAAGTCAGCTTTCTGGAGCTCACCATGAACACAACCTGCAAAAGACTACGGGTGACTGATTTTAAGAAAACTGCCATAATCTTGATCCATTCGAGACTTCTGGTATACAGTACTTTAAATTGTAGCTGATTAACGACACAGGGTATGTTAAGTGTAAATTGTCAAGGTGTGTGCGTAACATTATGTGGAGCATATGTATGATAATATGATATGTATATGCGTTTATATATTCTCTTAGATTGTATATTATGTCATGATATTCGAATGTGCATGCAT
>OZ026546.1:502500-512500 GCA_964020155.1 Chondrilla cf. caribensis | reverse complement strand
CATTTCGATCACGTGACAAGATCACGCTAGGTATGCAGTTACGTCATGTGCTTAGCAACCGTTATGTATCCGATATAATACTAGGTGTGCACATAGTGCAGAACCTCGCTTGTATATTAGTGTGGTAGCTATGGAGGGAGGTCAACTTCAGCTTCCATTTTTATCTCGCTAGGAAAAAGAATCTTTGCTGGTAGGTAGAGTCAGTCTGGGAATGAAATTGAGAAAGTCTATTAACTGTCTTTTAAGGTTTTCGCCCATCGTTAAAATTTTGGGCAACAATGATCAGTGACATTAGTGTCAACCAGAAAGAAGAGTTTTATCAAAATTACCAGAACGGCAACCGTAATACGCGGAAACGCCATGTTAACAGTCACGCGCATGCCTACACGCACATGTCATGACGTCATACTTTTGCAAATGGCTGACAAGATGGACGTCATCATGGCCGGCCAATTCTAGGTCCCGAACGACGTTACGGCATACCCTACTTAAGCCGAAAGGAAAGTGAAAAATCGTTACGCAAAATTTTTAGATAACTTGGTTGTTCACGTTTTAAGAGTTCTGGTAATCGCATAGCGGGAAAAGTGCCACCGTGAAGGAAAGAAATGTGAGTTGCCTTTTCTTAAGCGTTGCGCAAACTCCAGGTTGTCTGTACAAACGTTCGTTACTTTATTCTGTAGCACTCCGATGCCCGCTCACACCAGCATCGACCAATATCGAATTTCCTTCACGAGCACTTTGAAACTCTCGGCGAAAGAAAGCACAAATGGGACAAAATCTTGGAATTTTTAACCCGGAAACTAATCAAATGAGTGGGCGCCAACTCTGGGCACCCCTATGCGACGGAAACAGATAACCTCGCGGTATAAACCGCTCGGTAATTATAATCCACTCTTATCCGGTAAACTAGTTCAGACAGAGTCTGAAGGGGCTCGCCTAAGCTCGCCCTGTTAGCAGGAGTCAGCATGGACGCGCAGTAGCTGGCATTGAAAACGTACACACAGGCACTGACTGATGTCTGCAGCATGCTGTATTCAGGCAATTATGGAAATGCCAGTAAATCCATAAGTGCTTGACAGGGTGGCTAAGTACATGCAGTGTGCTGGGTTCTGCTGCTGAGCAGTAGTTGCAGCAGTAACAGCATGTTTATTCCATGTTGTAGCACAGAAATGTCTGATGTTGTATTGAATGATGATAATGATTTTTTAGATGTATTACACAGCATCAAAATGAGTCAATACGTAAATATAAAACCCTACCCCTACCCTAACCCTAACCCTACCCTAACCCAACCTTAACTTACTCCCTACTCCAAACGTATTATATGAAGAAATCCCAAATGTTGATAAGTGTGTACATCAAAATGCATTGAGGTCATCCCATTGTGTTCTATATACCATGCATTGCTGTAGCGCAAGTTGATATGCACAAATTTCAATAGACAGCTACAGCTTGCCCCACTCAGGTGCATATGTCCGCATTTGCACATAGCAGATGTGCCTAAGTTGAAGTACAGGGACAATAGCAGTTGATGTATGCGTGTCGACAACGTTACTTTGCGTTTCTATGTGTGAGACCATACGGCATTAACATGTATTTCGAGATTCCTTGTTCCACAAGAGAATCATTCAGACACAAAAGGTTCAAAAGCATTGATATGTGGTCTAAAGAACCACCTAACAGTTTTAAAATGGTCAAAAGAACGAGAGATCGATGTTTTAACACGTAAGATATAACGCCCGACTCGCCGAAGAAGAACCCTGGTCCCCCGGTCGTTTCCTGCCTTTCAGAAGATGTCCCGAGTGTCCCCGCTTCATCCTAGTTCTAGAAGAATGTTTCTTGTGTCTGTCGAACGGTTCGAAGGGGTTCAATTCGGCCAGTATCAGAATTGGCAGTCGATCAAAATGGCACGGCGTCCCAAAGAAAGAAACGTCAACGTGTGTGAAAATTCGCCTCGATCTTGTCGAAAAGGGCATCCACGTCTTTCTCCAGACGTACCGGACGTCATGAAAAGAGTTTCCGTCCTTCAGAGGGTCGTACGATCGCGCCAGACGTCGAAAACGTTGGCCAAATTGTTGGCCTAAATACGTAATACAAACATATATATATATATATATATATATATTTCCACACCGGAAGCGTAGGCGGGCAGGCGGCCGACTCGCAAGAGAGGGGCTCGCTTAGGCTCGCCCCAATAATGCTAAGAACAGACAATACTGCTACAACTTTAGAATACCACTCATTATTGCAAGTTAGCACACACCAGTCTACTAATACACACAGCTATTGTAAGATAATTCTAAACCCTCAATCACTGCACTATCAGCAGCTGGACTGAAGTACACTACAAAATAGAGCAAGTGTAGTCAACACTCTCCTTGGGAGCTTCCACGAGAGACACCATCTCAACTTGGGGGATGTGCCTCAGTTCTTCGGCAAGCCCAACTGCTTCTTCTTTCGATGCACACTCAATCCTGCAGCGTTTGAGTTCCACCTTGTCCTCCTTGGTGTACTTTGTGATCCAATGAAGGTCACAGCCACCACCTGATGTATGGGCTTTCAGAGCAGTCTGCACTTCAGACAACTCCCTCATTGGACAATCAAGTGATGCGTAGACTTCAAGGTGGACTTTGGAACTGCACATACATGACATTGCGTGACATATGATATTATAATCACCATTCATCGTGTATTCATTAATACCACTGGATTACAACATATCAAGTACTGAGATGATAAATTAATTTATTGATCGAATATATTTTCGAATCTGATTATCAATTGTAGTGCTAGCAAATCAATCCACCACAGGAGGTAATGAAGTGAGTATAAAACAGGAAATCATCCCAAACACTTTCACTCCATGGATTTGACTTGGCACTTGAAGAGTAAAGAGGCAGTCTTAAGACTGAGATCAACTCTGGGTCCTGCTCAGCCTACTAAGGTGGGTGTGGCTTCCTGTTTCACCCACTTAATTATTTCCAGTGATTAACAGTCAATTCCCAACACTTCCACATATTGGCTCGAGCTTTGCAGGGGTTGGGGTTACAGGTCACCAAATACAACCAGTCCGGCGTACAATCAAGCCAAAAACAGCTGAATTCTGATCTATAGTGAATTTGATGGCTATCCGTAAATACAGGTGATATAGTGTACATCAGATGAAGGTTAATCAGCCATGAAAAAATATATACACCCTTAACGCTCGTTAGTGCTAGCCAACTTGGAAACATACATCTTGCTGGTTTTAGCCAATGTATTAGAATAATATTATTATTACTCATTATGGGATCTTTTGATAGGACTCTCCATACATACAAGTGTACCTGGATTCTGTTGCCATTGCACTGAAATGATCACGTAACTTCTGTCTAATCTCAGTCGAGCTCAGTGAGACTCAGTGAAACTTGTGGTCACAATATATAGCCACTTTGTAACAATGTGTACTTTTTCACATTTCACATTTAACCACAGGTTTCTACTTCTGTATGTGTGCTTATTATCACACACTCACCATGGTAATATGCTTCGTAGTGTGTGAGATTCTCGGGCATGTAGCACTCAAGGGACGCTGCACGTGAACAATAATAATATACATATCGCACTCATACCTGCATGGGTAATAATTGGCTTATTACACACTTGAAACGAATAAAATTATGTTCATTTTGACATTGCGCGAGGAAGTAAGGCAGTATGGCAGTCTATGGCCAATTCAACAAAACCAAGACAGACTTTATGAATAGTCACTTATGCGATGTTAGCCCACTGAAGTGGGCAGTTTCACTGAAATTGCCTGGAGGTGTCTGTGACATATGCCCATGGAATACATAGCTATAATGTATGGTGAAATCCACTTATATCACACACACACACACACACACACACACAAACAGACAGACAGATGGACACACACATACACACACACTCACACACACACACACACACACACACACACACACAGACAGACAGATGGACACACACATACACACACACACACACACACTCACACACACACACACACACACACACACACACACACACACACACACACACACACACACACACACACACACACAAACATGTTATCATAAAAACACCTTAGATTCCATACTACAGGTACAAAATAAAAATCATCCATTCACAAATTATCTACATCTGACTAGGAAGCTTCACCTTGCAACTGTTGACCGCATGTCGGTCATAATCATACAGGATGTGGAGTACACAATACTTTCCTACACATATGAATGACAGTTTTACAATACAAAGTGAATGATAATTGAAATAGTTATATAATACATCACATCCACATGATTGCACACACCTCCCCTCACCCACACATCCCTACATGCACACACCTCCACGTACACATCCCTACATGCACACACCTCCACACATCCCTACATGCACACACCTCCACACGTCCCTACATGCAAACACCTCTCCTTATCCACGTCCCAACACCCATACATACACAAATTTCATATTATTATACAGTTTTTTTAGAATCTGAAAATACAGTTATGTAAACAACACTCATATGTTGATACTTTCAGTTGGTCATTTCAAGTTCACTTTATCACATTCGATTTCATGTTTGCTAACAGTCTGTCACTTCACTTTCACTTGATGCAACTCACACCAATATACGCAAATATTACAAAAGATTATCAATTCAAAATAAATTAATGAGTCCATTTCAATGTTTCAAATCGATCAGTTCTTCAGAATTCTGAGCAGCCAGATTTGCTCCAAAGAACGTCATAATTATCGAAATAGGTATGTAGATTGTTGTCTTCAACAGATTGGAGGGACTGAATATTTAGGAATGCTTATTTTGGGAAGAACAGCTCCTCCACGGAGGTAATCACCCTTCCAATGGACTTGGTCCTCAGGACCCACTCATCAGGGATGGAGGAGAGGCCGTACTTGGCTCCCACACAGGCTCCGACTAGGTTGGCACGGCTACTGGTACACCCACCAGACGTGATGACGTTCCTGACTGCTTCGGCATATCCGACATCCCCCTTCTGGAGGAGGAGGAAAATGGCCGCCTTGAAGCAGCCAGGCAAAGCTGGAGAATGAAGAAGTCGGAAAGCAGAAGTCTTAGGATCCCAGTGAAGTCCTCTGTGTATGTAGTAGAACCTCTCTATTGAGGACACATTGGGACCACAATAAGGCATTCTGTGCAATAGAACCTCTCTATTGAGGACACATTGGGACCACAATAAGGCATTCTGTGCAATAGAACCTCTCTATTGAGGACACATTGGGACCATGATGAGGTGTTCAGTGTAGTAGAACCTCTCCATTGAGGACACATAGGGATTATGATATGGTGTTCTGTGTAGTAGAACCTCTCTATTGAGGACACATCGGTACCATGATAAGGTGTTCTGTGTAGTAGCACCTCCCTATTGAGGACACATTGGTACCATGATGAGGTGTTCTGTGTAGTAGGACCTCTCTATTGAGGACACATCAGGACACAATAGTCATTCCCCATACGTAGTGGAATCCCTCCACTGAAGAACATACCACGAATAATACAAATAATCTCACATTGACATCAAAGATTCTCAATGGAGAGGTGTCACACATTTAACTGATGACCTCTTCACAAGTTACTATGAAGCACCTCAGTATAACCTAGTATAACATGTCTGTATATCAGTATAACCTGTCTGTATATCAGTATAATATGTCTGTTTCTGTACAGACTCTTTGATCTACAGCAGATCGGGCACACGTGCTGAGCTCAGTAACTCACGTCAGGCGATCCCGAACTTTTTGGTGGCTTCAGTGTTGTTCATCGACCTATCTACCCCTAACACCTCCCTCATGTGACCAACCAGGACCTTATCAAGGGGGTTGGGGGAGTCCCTCTTAGGATTCTCCAATTCCTGGACCACCGCTTTGAGGGTTGTCTCTACTGGAACACCGCTGTTGTCGGTCACGATGTATCTCTCCATGACCCTACAGGAGAGCAAGGCTGTAGAAACTACGATGTCGAAGTCTTGCATGAGGTTGATGCAGTCTTCGGCTCGGTCCAGCATATCGGCCTTCCCAGCATAGAAGGCCACAATTGGTATGCAGCGTACAATGCAGTCTGGGTTGTCAGTTTCGTCAGCTAAAGGAGGAGCACAGTGGAAGGGGCAAGAGGGGAGACAACCTTCAAATTCAAGCACACAGGCACGCATGTACATATGTATGCAAGAGCACACATGTACACACACACACACACACACACACACACACACACACACACACACCACACACAAACATACACACACGTACAAATATACACAAAACACACAAACACACACACACACACACACACACACACACACACACACACAAATAAACACAAAACACACACATACAAACAAACACACAAACACACACACACACACACACACACACACACACACACACACACACACACACACACACACTAGCTGATGCATGATAGAGTAACAAACCTGTTGACTTCTCCTTATTGACCACAGCCTTCACAAAATTCTTTATAGTGACCCCGATCCAAGGTCCGTGAATCGGTAGGTCCTTATGTCCAGTCTGCTTCATGGATGGATGATAGCTGAAACTAGTTGGGGAGTGTGGTCCGTACACCTTCATGAAGGCAGCCTTTGCAGCCTCCAGGTCAAGCCCTGTGAAAGAGAGACAGAATCCAAAGAACTGACTTGCCAACCAAGGGTACTATGCATAACAGAACAAGGGGTATATGGGAGATCTCAACATGTGGGTAGATTACAGAGGTTCACTCAGTAAAGTCTACAATGATGGGGAGATTATAGAGGTTCACTCAGTACAGTCTACAATGATGGGGAGATCTCAACATGTGAGTAGATTATAGAGGTTCACTCAGTACAGTCCAGAATGATGGGGAGATCTCAACATACAAAGAGAATACAGTCACAGCACTACGTAATCCCGCTACAAACCTCCACATTCGGCCAGGGACTCCAGTTGAACGAGGAACTGGTCACCGTAGGTGCTCTGAGCTCCATTTTCCACCACATAAAAGGGATTGTGTGACGGCTCCATGAACTCGGGTTCGCTCACTCCGTCAACAATACTCTTCAGCGTCTGTATATTGTAGATCCAGTGAAGAGCTTGACCTGTACATGTCCCGGAGAAGACAACGAGATCGAAACGAGGTAGCAGTTGAAGAACAAACAACACATGCAGAATCTTACCGGCAGCATCGGCCACTACAGCGCCGAAAATACTAGCAATAGCTCTCTGCTCCTTTGGTTCCAGTTGAGCGACTTTATCGACGAACTTGGACCACCCTTCTCGATCCACTGGACGGGCTACGTCGGTGGAGGCCATCTTGTTCCTGACGAATGACGTAGGCAACAACGCACATGAGCACGCGCGCATTACGAACACGTCATCTCGCAACTTTCAGTGCTTGTGTAAGCGCACAGTAAGGGCGGTACTTCCACCATAGACACTCTAAACTACGTAACCGTAGTTTAGAGTGTCTATGCTTCCACAACCCAGTACGTACCGCTCTACACGCTATCATCACGAGCGAAGTACTCCTTGAGACACATTTGTCATCTAATATGAACGTGATATGGAGAGACTTTCATCTGTTTATCATTTATATTAATTATGCATTTTAAAGATTGCACCAATGTGAATGATTAATGTGTATATTATGTGTGACAAAATATTTATTTTGCTTTATGTATTATTTAGGTATTTGTGTGTGCAAGGAGGGGGTATTTGCGTACGCACACATACTTGTATGTGCAAGTTGTGTGCATATACATATGCACTGGGAGGTGTGGGAACCCCTGATTGGACAGGCATTGTGTTATCTGTCAAAAGATAAAACATCCAAATCAATCTAGTATGTTGAAGAATTTCTACAATTGGAGGTGTGTCGTGTTGATACAAACGGAATTACAGCACATGCATAACTTACTCCCCACAGCTCAAACCTAGGCTGCACTCATTCAAAAACAGAACACCACACTGCAACAGTTATCAAGCACATTATTTAGTCTCGTGTAGCACAAACCGCATTTCACCTCTGTAATTTCATTATGACGTCATGTGACGCGAGAATACATATTACCATAAGGTGATATTGTAACACTACAATTTGGTGTATTGAAGAAAACTAAGGCTCTGGTCTAGTGTAATTCAATGTCAGATTAGTAATATTATTGGCTCATGATGGGTTCATCTCACAGGAAGAGTGCTTCCAGAGAGGTGACCACGCTCCCAATGGACTTGGTCTTCAGAGCCCACTTGACAGGGATGGAGGACAGGCCGTGCTTGGCGCCGAGACAGGCTCCAACCAGGTTGGCACGGCTACAGTTGTCCCCACCCGAGGTGATCACATTCCTAACTCCTTCGACATAACCGACATCTCCTTTCTGAAGGAGGAGGAAGAAGGCTGACTTGAAGAGTGGAGGCATAGCTGAAGGAAGTTAAGAAACGAAACAAGAAATTCATACAAGCAGAAACTCTCCACAATGATATTGTTTCAACTGAGAAATACTAATAGAATCTACGAGATAACAAACTTAATAACTCAGGTGAACTGGTCAATAGATGCATTGAACACATTGAGGTACCTTTGAGAGACCAACACTGGTACAAACAAAGATGTACGTGTGTTGTAGTTGTAGCATGTGGTGACATGCTACAATAATTATTGGCCACTAGGGTGGAAAACAGGGTAATCAATTATGACTCTATCCCAATACACCACACCTCAATGAGACTCTATCCCAATACACCACACCTCAATGAGCTACAGCTGTCATGGAACATGCACACATACTGAACTGTATAACTTCCAGTAGAAGGGTGGGAAAAAGTCACTAGGGAAACGTGTTCACATTGGAAGTATTCTCAGATGGGAAGGGTGAGAGGTCACACCAAGAGTAGTGTGTTCGCATCAAGAGTAGTGTGTTTGCATCAAGAGTAGTGTGTTCACATTGGAAGTATTCTCAGATGGGAAGGGTGGGAGGTCACATCAAGAGTAGTGTGTTTGCATCAAGAGTAGTGTGTTCGCATCAAGAGTAGTGTGTTCGCATCAAGAGTAGTGTGTTCGCATCAAGAGTAGTGTGTTCGCATCAAGAGTAGTGTGTTCGCATCAAGAGTAGTGTGTTCGCATCAAGAGTAGTGTGTTTGCATCAAGAGTAGTGTGTTCGCATCAAGAGTAGTGTGTTCGCATCAAGAGTAGTGTGTTCGCATCAAGAGTAGTGTGTTCGCATCAAGAGTAGTGTGTTTGCATCAAGAGTAGTGTGTTTGCATCAAGAGTAGTATGTTCGCACCAAGAGAAGTGTGTTCACATCAAGGAGAGAGCTAACATCAAGAGAAGTGTGTTCATATCACAGATTCAAATACACTTCCCACTGGTCCTCCTACATCATATATTACGTGTATGTGCTCATGTAATGGACATACAACCCGAATGTGGATCGATTGCACACTTACGGCACGAGCTCCCAATCTGCTTGGTAGTGAGTGCATTGTTCATGGTCCGGTCCATTCCCAACACTTCCTTCAACTGAGCGCCCACAACGCTGTCGTGGGCATGGGGGAAATCTCTCTTGGGGTTTTCCAATTCCTGGACCACGCCTTCTAGAATCTTTTCAAAAGAGACAGTAGCATTGTCGGTGAGGATTAACTTCTCCAGGGTTCTACAGTAGGTGAGGGTGGAAGCCACAGCAACATCACCCTTCTGCATCAGGCTAACGCATTCCGAGGCTATTTTAAGCAAATCTGGATCCCCAGCATAGTAGGCTGCCACAGGGATGGACCTAATAACGCAGTCTGGATCGTCTGAGGCCTCCGCTGCATGAATAGGGAACACAGGAAGAGGACGTGTAACTGTTACGTAGAAGCATGAAGCACTATATATGTATGTATGTATGGACGTGGTACTTATGTGGAATTTGTAGACTAACACAGGCTAGCATATAGCCACTGAAGTGTAAGCCATATATCT
>OZ026546.1:492500-500000 GCA_964020155.1 Chondrilla cf. caribensis | reverse complement strand
AGAAACAATCTGTAACGACGGGGAAAGTTAACAATCAACCAAAGTCCGGTGATGCTATAAAGAACTTGAGCCGGGTATAACTGTAAACTACCATAAAACGCTAAAATCAGACCGTCTTTGTCGTTAAAGTTGACATAGAGAGGTAGAGTAGTTATGGTGAATCTTACCAGCAGCGTCCGCCACTAAGGCACCGACAACGCTAGCAATTGCTCTTTGCTTTCTTGGCGCCAGTTGAGACACCTTCCCAACAAATTTCGACCATTCAGCTTCGGTAACGTTCCTCGGTGACGCCATTTTGTCCCGCAACAGTTCGTGTTCTGTGACGTCACTTTTCCTGGTAGTTACACGGTATTATAGACTTCTTCGTGACTGGCTAGGTAATTTCACATTTTCACTGGTCACCATGGGACCAGTGTCCATATTCAACTTATCAACGGGGATTCAGATGCATGGACATCCTCCCAGGTGTACTATAGACCTCATGGTGACCAGCAAAAAATGATAAATTTCACTACTGGTCACCATGTCCACTCGGTGGTGTCCATGTGATGCAGCATAGCACAAATACCATTGCTTGTAGACCCATTATTAGACCCATACATTGAAAAAATATTAAGCACCTCCGAATGTAGATGAGGTTACGTACAGGCCATGTAATGAGATGGAAATTGTTTCAGGATTTAGGTCATGCCCTCAGTTAAATCTGGGGAAAATATCAAGTTGACACACCTCTCTCCATGAGTTATGTATAAGAAGGTGCTTAGAGTCTATTCTCCTATATATGTATTCTCTCCTGGACCAATTCGGTTGTAGATAGGGTTAGGGACTACCTACGGAGATGAAAATTGTTTCATAAGTTAATATAGGTCCATAGGTAGGTCTCCATAAATATCATGTTGACACATCCCCTCTCCCATGAGCTACGCAAAAAGGTGCTTAGCGTTTTAGATCCTGCGTACCTTCCCATACATACATGTAAAAAAATACTAAGCACCTCCGGATGTAGTTAGGGTTAAGGACCACCTACGGAGATAAAAATTGTTTCATAAGTTAGTATAGGTCCACAGCTAGGTCCTCATAAAATATCATGTTGACACGCCCCCTCTCCCATGAGCTACGCAAAAAGGTGCTCAACGTTATTTCATCCTATACCTTCCCATACATTAAAAAATATTAAGCACCTCCGGATGTAGTTAGGGTTAGGGACCACCTACGGAGATGAAGATTGTTTCATAAGTTAGTATAGGTCCATAGCTAGGTCCTCATAAAATATCATGTTGACACGCCCCCTCTCCCATGAGCTACGCAAAACGGTGCTCAACGTTATTTCATCCTATACCTTCCCATACAACCTACGGAAATGAAGATTGTTTCACGTTAGTATTGGTCCACAGCTAGGTCCTCATAAAATATCATGTTGACACGCCCCCTCTCCCATGAACTACACAAAAAGGCGCTTAGCGTTTTAGATCCAACATATACCTCCAGATGTAGTTAGGGTTAGGGACTATGTATGGAGACGAAAATTGTTTCATAAGTTATTATAGGTCCACAGCTAGGTCTCCATTAGATATCATGATGACACGCCCCCTTTCCGAAGAGCTACGCAAAAAGGTGCTTACCATTGTTTGATCCTATACCTTACCATTACATTAAAAAGTTTTAAGCACCTCCAGATGTAGTTAGGGTTAGGGACTACCTACAGAGACGAAAATTGCTTCATAAGTTAGTATAGGTCCACAGCTAGGTCTCCATAAAATATCATGTTGACACGCCCCTCTCCCATGACCTACGCAAAAATGTGCTTAGTGTTTTAAATCCTACGTAGGTATTTTTGTATGCACACTCCAATATTAGTTTAATACGCCTTGTGGTGATCACTTGAGTAATTTAACATTCCTTTGCTGGTCACCAAGGGCTGCCCAGTGTCCACGCCAAACTCACCAATAGAATTTCGGATGCATACAGAATTATATGTGCCAAATGGGCACTGGGGGGAATTTTTGGGCGACATCAAAATGCATCGTTTATGTTATCAGAAGGACCGTACTAGGTCCAGGAGTGTGTCTGTGCATTCGTATTTGACTTATGATGCATCACGTGCACACAGGAGAGGCCGTGGTGACAAGACAAAAAAATCACATTTTTTTGCTTGTCACCACGAGGCTAATAGTGCACTCAGGACAATCTCAATTCTTCACAAATTGTGTTGGGGAGTTTAGCACGGACACTGGCTAGCCCTTGGTGACCAGCAAAGAATTGTCCAATAGCTCAGGTGATCACCACAAGGCATATTACACTTATATACATACAAAAGTGCATACATTTTCTATATGTGGTATATTAGCACTGGGGAGAATTTTTGGGCGACATCAAAATGTATCTTTATTTTTATCAGAAGGACTGTACTAGGTCCAGGAGTGTGTCTGTGCATTCGTATTTGACCTATGATGCATCACGTGCACACAGGAGAGGCCGTGGTGACAAGACAAAAAAATCACACTTTTTTGCTTGTCACCACGAGGCTAATAGTGCACTCAGGACAATCTCAATTCTTCACAAATTGTGTTGGGGAGTTTAGCACGGACACTGGCTAGCCCTTGGTGACCAGCAAAGAATTGTCCAATTGCTCAGGTGATCACCACAAGGCATATTACACTTATATACATACAAAAGTACATACATTTTCTATATGTGGTATATTAGCACTGGGGAGAATTTTTGGGCGACATCAAAATGTATCTTTATTTTTATCAGAAGGACTGTACTAGGTCCAGGAGTGTGTCTGTGCATTCGTATTTGACCTATGATGCATCACGTGCACACAGGAGAGGCCGTGGTGACAAGACAAAAAAATCACATTTTTTTGCTTGTCACCACGAGGCTTATAGCGCACTCAGGACAATCTCAATTCTTCACAAATTGTGTTGGGGAGTTTAGCATGGACACTGGCTAGCCCTTGGTGATCAGCAAAGAATTGTCCAATTGCTCAGGTGATCACCACAAGGCATATTACACTTATATACATACAAAAGTACATACATTTTATTATATGTGGTATATGGGCACTGAGGAGAATTTTGGGCGACATCAAAATGCATCTTTTTTGTTATCAGAAGGACTGTACTAGGTCCAGGAGTGTGTCTGTGCATTCGTATTTGACCTATGATGCATCACGTGCACACCGGAGAGGCCGTGGTGACAAGCATAATAATGACATTTTTTTGCTTGTCACCACCAGGCTTATAGCGCACTCAGGACAATCTCAATTCTTCACAAATTGTGTTGGTGAGTTTAGCACGGACACTGGCTAGCCCTTGGTGACCAGCAAAGAATTGTCCAATTGCTCAGGTGATCACCACAAGGCATATTACACTTATATACATACAAAAGTACATACATTTTATTATATGTGCCAAATGGGCATTGGGGAGAATTTTTGGTCGACATCAAAATGCATCTTTTTTGTTATCAGAAGGACCGTACTAGGTCTAGAAGTGTGTCTGTGCATTCGTATTTGACCTATGATGCATCACGTGCACACAGGAAAGGCCGTGGTGACAACCCAAAAAAATCACATTTTTTTGCTTGTCACCACGAGGCTTATAGCGCACTCAGGACAATCTCAATTCTTCACAAATTGTGTTGGTGAGTTTAGCACGGACACTGGCTAGCCCTTGGTGACCAGCAAAGAATTGTCCCATTGCTCAGGTGATCACCACAAGGCATATTACACTTATATACATAAAAAGTATAGATATTTTATTATATGTGGCATAAGGGCACTGGGGGGAATTTTTGGTCGACATCAAAATGCATCTTTTTGTTATCAGAAGGACCGTACTAGGTCCAGGAGTGTGTCTGTGCATTCGTATTTGACCTATGATGCATCACGTGCACACAGGAGAGGCCGTGGTGACAAGCCAAAATAATCACATTTTTGTGCTTGTCACCACGAGGCTTATAGCGCACTCAGGACAATCTCAATTCTTCACAAATTGTGTTGGTGAGTTTAGCATGGACACTGGCTAGTCCTTGGTGGCCAGCAAAGAATTGTCCAATTGCTCAGGTGATCACCACAAGGCATATTACACTTGTATACATAAAAAGTATAGATATTTTATTATATGTGGCATAAGGGCACTGGGGGGAATTTTTGGTCAACATCAAAATGCATCTTTTTGTTATCAGAAGGACCGTACTAGGTCCAGGAGTGTGTCTGTGCATTCGTATTTGACCTATGATGCATCACGTGCACACAGGAGAGGCCGTGGTGACAAGCCAAAATAATCACATTTTTGTGCTTGTCACCACCAGGCTTATAGCGCACTCAGGACAATCTCAATTCTTCACAAATTGTGTTGGTGAGTTTAGCATGGACACTGGCTAGTCCTTGGTGGCCAGCAAAGAATTGTCCAATTGCTCAGGTGATCACCACAAGGCATATTACACTTGTATACATACAAAAGTACATACATTTTACTATATGTGCCAAATGGGCACTGGGGAGAATTTTTGGTCGACATCAAAATGCATCTTTTTTGTTATCAGAAGGACCGTACTAGGTCCAGGAGTATATCTGTGCATTCGTATTTGACCTATGATGCATCACGTGCACACAGGAGAGGCCGCGGTGACAAGCCAAAAAATGACATTTTTTGCTTGTCACCACGAGGCTTATAGCGCACTCAGGACAATCTCAATTCTTCCCAAATTGTGTTGGTGAGTTTAGCACGGACACTGGCTAGCCCTTGATGAAGAGCAAAGAAATGTCCTATTGCTCAGGTGATCACCACAAGGCATAATACACTTATTTATGAATGTACATACAAAAGTATAGATATTATATTAATGCATATACTTTTGTATGCACATTCAAATATAAGCGTAATACGCCTTGTGCTTATCACGCAGGTAATTACATATTCCTTTGCTGGTTACCAAGGGCAGCCCAGTGTCCATGCAAAACTCACCAATGGAATTTCGGATGCATGCACACCGTCTTGAGTGTGCTATAGGCCTCGCGGTGACAAGCATAAAAATATCAAATTTTATTGCTTGTCACCGCGGCCTCTCCTGTGTGCACGTGATGCATTATAGCTCAAATACGAATGCACAGACACACTCCTGTAACCAGTATGGTCCTTCTGATCGATATCAAAAATGATGCATTTTGCTGCCGATCAAATATTCACCCATATGGCACACATAATATTGTATATACTTTTGTATGTACATTCAATGTAAATGTAATACATCTTGAGGTAGTTTCTCATTCCATTACTGCATATATACAACCATCTCCTGTGTGCCCGTATAATGCATCTTAGCTCAAATACAAATGTACCAACACTAACCTGGAACTAGTACGATCTTTCTGATAGCAAAAAAGATGCATTTTGTCGTCAAACAAAAACTCTCCCCAGTACCCATATGCCACATATAATAATGCATATACTTTTACATGTACAAACATTCAAATATAATTGTGACGATCACTCGAGTAATTTCACATTCCATTGCTGGTCACCAAGGACTGCCCAGTGTCCATGCCAAACTCACCAACACAATTTCAGATGCATACACACCTTCCGGAGTGTGCTATAGACCTCGCGGTGACAAGCAAAAAAATGTCAATTTTTTCTTGTCACCGCGGCCTCTCCTGTGTGCACGATGCATTATAACAAAAATACGGATTCATGGACAAACTCCTGGAACTAGGACAGTCCTTCTGATGACAAACAAAGTACATTTTGTCGGCGATCAAAAATTCTCACCTGTGTCCATATGACACATAATAATGCATATATTTTGGTATGTACATTCCAAAGTGCAATACCCCTTGTGGTGATCACTCAGGTATTTTACATTCTGCTGCTGGTCACCAGGAGATGCCCAGTGTCCATATCAAACTTGACACAAATTCGGATGCATACACACACTCCTGGGTGTGCTGTAGTCCTCATGGTGACAAGCAAGAAGTGTCATATTTCATTGCTGGTATAAAATTGCTATATGGAGCAGATACATGGACACTGAAAGCTCCACAAGTGAGATGATTGAACCCCTTCCACAATTCCTGTGTGAGGATTATCCTAGGTGTAACAAGGTACCAACAGTGCCGGAAACAGAGACTATCGACAAAGCATTTATCATCAGCCTTTGGCATGCAAGAATCCATATCAGATCTCATTATGGACCAGCAACTCAGATGGTTGGGTCATGTGGACCGCATGGATGAAGAAAGGCTACCAAAGAAAATACTCTTCGGAGAACTGAGGAAGACGAGGCCTTGTAATGGGACGAAGAAATAGTGGAGGGATGTTGCTAGATCCAATGTAGAGGCTATTGGTGTGGGTAAAAGGTGGTACGAACTCTGTCATGACAGGAAAGAGTGGTGGCCTTGTAATGGGACGAAGAAATAGTGGAGGGATGTTGCTAGATCCAATGTGGAGGCTATTGGTGTGGGTAAAAGGTGGTACGAACTCTGTCATGACAGGAAAGAGTGGTTCAAGCTTTGTTGTGAGGGTGGAGAGAAAATATCAGAGGCCAGACAAAGGAATGAGTCCTCAGCCAACAATCAGCCCCAGTCCAGTAGCTTCAATTGTGCCTGTGGATGAAGCTTTCGAAGACAAGGAGACTAAACTAGACATGAACGTTTCTGACGTGTAGTCATTCAGATTTGTGAAAGTACTGCTTATTGCCATTGTTCCTGGGTTTCACCCAAGACACCACTATCATGTTGCAAGCAACATGGGCGGCTTCAAGGTTCAAGGTGTGTGTGTGTGTCTGTGTACATGGGTGTTACTGGTTCACAAGTTCACTGTAGGCATAATATGGATTCTCTCATCAAGGTCAGGACTACAAATATGGCAATGGAAGTTATTCTATTTATAGCTCATACTAATTATTATGCAAACTCTGGGAGGTCCTAGATAACTAAATTCATACTACCTTAAAGATATTCATCAGTAGATGCAACAGTTAGAACACACCATGAATATAGTTTGAAATTCAGTTACATTCCTACCATGCTGTGTTCTCCCTACTTGAGCTGTGTTCACCCTCCACCATAAGGGAGGCATGGACGCAATGAAACATATACTATGTCCAGTTTTGTCTCCAACTAGTGTACTCAAAATCTGGGTGTGCACACCTGGTGAGTGGTCCATGTACCCAGCTATGCATCACTGAAAGACACTAGACTGTCTACAACTTTTGCAGTTACTGTAACCAAACCATGCATGAATACAATCCAGGTAATTCTCATAGAATTGACTGAATCCACTACTGCAACCACAATATTGACATCGATAATACCACCATCAGATTCTACTCAAGTGAATTCGTGTACAGTGACGATTGATGGTGGATAAAAGGGTTTAGAATATGTAGCAGTTGCCGTAGTGAATTAATGACAATTTAACGTATTTCCACTTTTATAGCATAAATACACTCTAACTGACAGTGTACATTATTACAGTATAAAGCTCAACACTA
>OZ026546.1:407500-480000 GCA_964020155.1 Chondrilla cf. caribensis | reverse complement strand
TACATGTAGTACACACAGCACAACTCACACTACATGCAGTACACACAGTACAACTCACACTACATACAGTACACATAGTACAACTCACACTACATGTAGTACACATAGTACAACTCACACTACATGCAGTACACACAGTACACACAGTACAACTCACACTACATGCAGTACACACAGTACACACAGTACAACTCACACTACATGCAGTACACACAGTACAACTCACACTACATACAGTACACATAGTACAACTCACACTACATACAGTACACATAGTACAACTCACACTACATACAGTACACATAGTACAACTCACACTACATGCTGTACACACAGTACAACTCACACTACATGCAGTACACACAGTACAACTCACACTACATACAGTACACACAGTACAACTCACACTACGTGCAGTACACACAGTACAACTCACACTACATACAGTACACACAGTACAACTCACACTACATACAGTACACATAGTACAACTCACACTACATGCTGTACACACAATACAACTCACACTACATGCAGTACACAGAGTACAACTCACATTACATGCAGTACACACAGTACAACTCACACTACATGTAGTACACACAGTACAACTCACACTACGTGCAGTACACTCAGTACAACTCACACTACATACAGTACACACAGTACAACTCACACTACATGCAGTACACACAGTACAACTCACACTACATGCAGTACACACAGTACAACTCACACTACATGCAGTACACACAGTACAACTCACACTACATGCAGTACACACAGTACAACTCACGGTGGCCTGGTAGACATCCCCGGTCCATCTCTGCATTAGGGCTCCTAGGTTGACAAGTACGGCACCCTCAACATAAGGGACATTGATGTAGGCACCACCTGTACGCTTCACCTACATATGATGAACGGTATACCATGCACTACGGTATGTACTCTGGTGAGGTTTTATAGTAACTATTCCACACACACACACACACACACACACACACAAACACGCACACACACATGCACACACACACACACACACACACACACACACACACACACACACACACACACACACACACACCTGTAGTCCTCCAATAGGCTGCTGGAACAACAAGGTGATAGATCCATAATCAACATGCTCCCCACATCTCAGCTGGCCTGATTTGACCTTATCCTTGCATTTGATTGGTGGATAGTGAAGTAAACGAAGTGTAGTAAAGTTCTCACGTCCGTGGCCCATTTTCCCATGATTTTCAGCAAAATATTCAGGATCCTATTATCAGTACAGAGGACACTGTATAGAGGACACTGCATAGAGGACACTGCATAGAGGACACTGTATAAAGGACACTGCATGGAAGACACCGCATAGAGGACAATGCATAGAGGACACTGTATAGAGGACACTACATAGAGGACACTGTATAGAGGACACTACATAGAGGACACTGTATAGAGGACACTGCATAGAGGACACTGCATAGAGGACACTGTATAAAGGACACTGCATGGAGGACACCGCATAGAGGACAATGCATAGAGGACACTGTATAGAGGACACTGCATAGAGGACACTGTACAGAGGACACTGTATAGAGGACACTGTATAGAGTACACTGCATAGAGGACACTACATAGAGGACACTGCATAGAGGACACTGTACAGAGGACACTGTATAGAGGACACTGTACAGAGGACACTACATAGAGGACACTGCATAGAGGACACTGCATAGAGGATACTGCATAGAGGACACTGTATAGAGGACACTGCATAGAGAACACTGCATAGAGGACACTACATAGAGGACACTGTATAGAGGACACTGCATAGATGTTTGAGGAACATCCTTGTGAGGAGATATTATATACATATATACATAATATGTACATTCCATACACTCACCTCTAATTGTAGGGATTTACCCATATATAGAAGCAACTTGAGCACTAGGTCTTTACAAGAAGAGTAAAACCCTGTAATTACAGGCTTAAAATGATCCAGTATTCCTTCAGGCCACATCTGACAATGAACATGACAGACAGTAGCATAATAGTATACAGTGTGCACATCACCATTCACCTCACCCTCACCATCCTCACTTTCCATCATGATCACACCACCATCACCCTTACCATCCTCACTCTCCATCATGATCACACCACCATCACCCTTACCATCCTCACTCTCCATCATGATCACACCACCATCACCCTTACCATCCTCACTCTCCATCATGATCACACCACCATCACCCTTACCATCCTCACTCTCCATTATGATCACACCACCATCACCCTTACCATCCTCACTCTCCATCATCATCACACCACCATCACCATCACCATTGTGACTCTTCATCAACACTCCCTCACCCTAACCCACTCTCGCTATTATCACTATCATCACACTCACCCTCACCTTCACCATTGTCACTCTCCACCGCAACACCCCCTCACCCTCACTGTTGTCATTCTTCACCACTACACTCCCTCCCATCACCTTCATCATTGTCACTCTCCACCGCAACACCCCCTCACCCTCACTGTTGTCTCTCTATCACCCCCTACCCTCACGTTGACAATCACCATCCTCACTCATCACCCCCTACCCTCACCTCACTAATGTCACCCTCACTTCTGTCACACCTTGTTATCCCTCCCAGTGCTGTTGTAACATTCCTTCAGATCTCCAGGCTGTGATGGGTCCAACCTGCAATCAAACAAAGATCAAAAGAATTTAATATATGTGACATAAACCAACTGATTAATCAAATCCCGTGATAAAGGCACTACAACACACACACACACACACACATACACACACACACACACACACACACACACACACACACACACACACACACACAAACACACACACACACACACACACAAACACACACAAACACACACACACACACACACACACACACACACACACACACACACACACACACACACAGTACAAGTGGCACATCCACAGCACAGAGCAGCTCAATGGTGTACATGTACACTAGGCAGTGCTCTGCAGACAATCAGGGTTCATGTTGTTGTGTTCAGCTGCAAACCCAGCTGGATTTACTACCCACAAAACTGAGCTGTTTTCAATAGTATTGACTAGCTTTAATGGTTTATTTCTCTTCGTTTTTCACTACTATCATTTGATTGCTGATTACTATGGAATTATCGCAATGATACCTCTACGTATAGTGATAAATCAATGAAACATCTTGAAATAGTTATTGTGACAACATTTTTCTGGTTATCACACATGTCAAACATATAGATGCACTCACGGTGAATTTCGCTCATTCCCTGCCAGGTTGACCTATATCATTACCCGCAAGCATTCCTACACATGTACTCGATGTACATGACAATGACTCAGATCATGTACTCGATGTACATGACAATGACACAGATCATGTACTCGATGTACATGACAATGACACAGATCATGTACTCGATGTACATGACAATGACACAGATCATGTACTCGATGTACATAACAACGGCTCAGATAATCAACCAATCAAATTTGTTAATCCACCACAATTTCTCTCCGCAAATAGCTGCAGATGATAATGTGTATGATCTGATCACAAAATTATCATAATGCATTCTCGCACATACAAGTACCCAATATCACATTCCAGCTACTATTTATCCTGCTACAAGGGTGGGTACATACATACACCTGTACATGTCATAGGTGTATCAATGGGTCAGGCAGGGCGGCGATCGCCGGACCAATATTTCCAAGATAAACAACAAAAAACTAATATGTACCAACAGATAAGAACAGTCACTTTCCAAAATTCTTAGGTACATGTGTTCACAAAAAGACACATGTATACTAAGCAGTCAATAAATAATAGTGAATATCAGCAAAGTGACAGAGTTTCGATTCATTTCAGAAAGGAAAAAAGCTTCTCAATAATTGTAATTGTGAATTTCTACTTGTACATGAATAATAGTATTTTGAATACAGTTCTGCGATAATCCTGCTACTCCCATGCATGTGTATGTGTGATATACATGTACACATCACACATACATGCGTGCATAAATGTAATGTTTAGTGTACACATCACACACATGCGTACATAAATGTAATGTTCAGTGTACACATCACACACACGTACATGCATGTACAAATGTAATGTTTGGCACACACACAGGTTGAAGTGATGTGAACTAACGATTCAGTTTCCATGGGAACATATCCATTATTACAGGTCTTATCGGATCTGGCAACCCTCATCTTCACGCTGTGGTCAAGTCCAAAGAAATCTCCCGTGACAGCAAACGTCTCTGCTATCTGCAAAGGAGCAAATAGTGGTAAACGCATACCAACCAGAGAGTACAGGGTTGTGAAGTTGCTACAAGAGTTGGGTGATGTCCTAAACCTCTCACGGATAACAATTGTATGCTGAGAATGTTGTGGTTGTCACAGTTATTGGATGGTAAACGATGAGAATGTCATCACTGCTTCAAGTAAGACATTAATGGTGAAGGAATCCTTCATCCATCTTGCATTAACTCAGGAGATACATCCCATGATTTCAACACTGGATAGGGCATGATGCCAGTATCACCCGATAACAATTGTTAATTCCAACGATAATTGCAATATGAAATTCCACACCGATACAAGTACAGTACATACAGGGTTTTCCCCTTTGGAGTCAATACAAGTGATGGACGATGTCCTCAATCTCCCACAGGTGGAAATTGTATCCCATAAATGTCCTGGTAATCACACTTAATAGTGGCAGACAATGAAACGTCATCCCTGTTCAAAGGTCATCCCTGTTAAAAGCAAGAATTATTTTCTAAAATGTGAGAGAACAAGTCATCCATCCAACTTGCATTGACTCACAGTAGATATATCCCATGATTTCAACACTGGATAGGTACGATATTAGCCGATAATCATGTCAATTAAACAATAATTGAGACACGGGTCCAAATTTCATACCTGTACCATAACTGTCTATGCCAAGTATCACTTCAATGTACTAATGTAGCCCAATACTATTGATGTACTACGTACACGCTGGCACCCAGGGGTTAGGGGGAATTTCAGTGACACATGGTCAAACCAAGTCGCATTCAATCATAGACACTCTAATAAACTGCATAGTTTGGAGTGTGTGTGTGATTTAATCCTACGTATGTTAAGGAGGCAGGCATATTGCAACATCACAATAAATATTGCAATTAAACTTGTGATCAAGTGTTCTAAGGTTGGGATCGTAGTTCGGGTCAATCGTAAATTCATTAATGGCTGCATGGTCAAGGCGTTTCACCGGGTCCACCTAGATTATGACCGAATTACTTAGTACCCCCCCCTCCCCCCCTCTGATGAAGATATTATTTCAAACTTTACAGATCGCCAACCTGCTCCTGAGATAAACCATGATTGGATACAAAAACAAATCCTATAGAACTGAAGGCATCGTGCAGCTGTTCGATGACGATCGTCTCTTTACTCAGAAGGTCCACAACCGGGATTCCGCCCGCCATTTTTCCTTACGTCATCAAACGCCCACGTGTAACTTGAATTAAACCTGGCCGTATGAAGACCACCCAGCGCGGATCTAAGAAAACTATGCTCATGCGATGGTGCCTTGCTAATCAACATGTAGACATACACATACTAAACTAGCCATTACTTAGAACATGTAATTGCTAAATGTAATGAGAAAGCAGGCAATGTGGATGGTGACCAGGGAATTAATTTTATTGAAAAAAAAAACTCATTACTGTCCACTATTCAGTATGACCTCCGTAGTGGCTCATATTGAACATGCATACTCATACAAATATTCTATCTGCCAGTCACTACGTAAACAGCTAGCATCCCTATAGTATCCAAGTAAACCATTAGCACCAAATTCATGCATGTACAAACTTCTGGAGGTGTCCAATGTGGATCTTGTGGTGACCATGCATATGAATGAATGTTGATCTCCAGTCAACATGTACGCTACACGCTGGATTGTATCAGATGTGGAATATATGGCAGGGATCTCCAATTTCCAATGGAGTTCATCTGGACCGATTATAATATTAACAGTATATGACAGCAGTATGTCACATTCAGCTTCATTATAGTGTACGTGCGATATATATATATATCACAGCAAACAATCATCAAAAATCCTGTATATGTAATATTTGATATAAGCAGTTGCAGGTTCTCTCTTCTCACTACTCTATACTTGATCAAGCATGATGTGTTTGTCAATTTAATGGAACTTCAATATTATTGGCATTCATGCACTAACATATCAATAATTATAATTACGTAATTACAACTACAACAATGCTAACCTACTATAGCTATGAATTATCCAATAACCAAATTATTGTGTGACAGTACTATATAAGCGCATAGATTAGAGGTGTACCAATATCAATGACTCAACTGTGATCCTATAGAAACATACTTTTGTCCTATTCATAAATTGTTTGGTATTTCGTTATTGGCTTTGAAGATGCTTCTGGTGTTACTTGGGTCACTGCAGGATTCCCGTTGGAGATAATTGAGGATTACGTCATTCTTGAATATATATAGTACTGATACTATAAACAATTAACCCATGCATACCTATATAAATTCAATATTTTTAAATCTAGTGTCTGATGAGTCTCCTTATTCACGTACTTTTTGCTGTATCCGAGTATTATCGGTGTTGATTTGGGGTCAGGCAGTGCACTTGTTACACTAATCAGCTCATTAGTACAATCATTGCAAGGTGAATAGTATATAGCTGTACATCAAGACCACAGCAGGATCTTTACCCTGGAATTCAGTTCGAAATTCTTAAAAATATTCTGATGATAGCTGAGAATAGAGAAATCTGGATGTGCCTTGACAGGTAGCCCGTTTTTCTCTGTATATTTTGAGTAGTCAATAACAGTGTGTATTGGTGACTGTGAGTAAATGTTGATCTCCAGTCATGCACCATGTACTGTACACCCTGGATTATATATCAGTGGAATGTATGGCTGACATCTTCAATTTCCAATGGAGTCATCCATCATAGTATTTTCAATACATGACAGCAGTATGTCACATCAAATATTAAGATTATATATATGCAATATATCACAGCATACGATCACAGAGAATACATGATGCGTATGAGAGATTTGATATATTAGCAGGTACCGTACTTCAGGAGGCCAATTTCTAGGATACAAAACACACCCATGTGACTATGATGCTGTAATTTGAATTCATATCAAAATTTATAACATTTAATCTCTTTTATCTCTCCTCTAGTTGATCAAGGATAATGCGTGATTGTCAATTTAATCACTAATTATTGTCATCCACAAATATCTTTATAATATAATTAATCCTAACAACAATACTAGCCTACTAGCTATAATTATACTATAAATATTATCCAATATCCATGGCTCAACAATGATCCTACAGATCTACAAACACATGCACTTATGTCCTATTCCTAACTGGTGTGGTAGTCCTTATTGACTCTGAAGATGCTTGTGGTGTACTTGGATTACTGCAGCATCTGTCGAAGATATTCTAGACTGAACAATTTAGCAGGAGGGATGTTGATAATGATGAACCCATTCTTGGTTAAGTCCCATATATTTTGATCAGGTGTCTGATGCATCTTCTTGTTCTCAAACTTCTTGCTGTAGCCAAGGAATATAGGTGTTGGTAAGTAATATTTCACTTGAATCAGTACATCAGTACAATCGTTGCAAGGTGAATAGTAGCTGTACATCAAGACCACTGCAGGACTTTTACCCTGGTATATACCTCTAAATTGTTTCAAAATATAGTGAATATGGCTGAGAATGGAGAAATCTGGATGTGCTTCAACAGGGATCCCGCTGTGTGCTGTATATTGTGAGTAGTCAATAACTGAGATGTACACTGACATCAGGTTCGAAGCAGCATGGTACAAAGGAACGTTCACACCCTTATCCTTAGCAAACTTCTTCCAAGGTATGGTTATGGTTATGTCTGTCAACTTGTTCACTTTAGGGAATACAAGAAATGTGTTTCTCAAAGTAATCCTGCCAGGAGGAATCAGTGCCAGGACAAAAACTTGTTTGGCGTGAGAATAGGGAGTGATTTCACCCGGCACATCCTTGTAAGGTATGTAGAGGTAGTCTTTCACAAACCGAGCAGCATCGATCAACAATTCTGAAAGCACACCAGTAGTGACCACAGAGAACAGAATGAATATCAACAAAACCTTCATTCTGACTTCTACAACAAATAAACATAATACCATAATATTATGATCAAGTATCACTCAATTCTCATAACCTACTATTTTATCAAGAGGCCACATACATTGTACATTTAAAGATTTGCATATCAGTATATTACTAGTGGGTGTGTAGGAGGGTGGGTATAGGGCTGAAAACTAGCTTATTTATCAAATTCAATTTCAAATGTACGATGAGATATTTCTCTTAGGGAAAATAACACCAAACAACTCTGAAATACAGACTCACCCTGAGCAGTTAATCAGCTGAAATATAAAGCACTGTATATATACCAGAAGTCTCCAATGGATCACGATTTGGCAGTCTTCTTAAAATCAGTCTCCTGTAGTCCTTTGCAGGTTGTGTTCATGGTGAGAAGGCTGATTTATATACCTATTTGGAGTCGTCAAGGTTTTCCGAATTGCGAATGCAAAATAATGCATCAATGATAAGAATTGAGAATTGAACAATTGCAATTGAGTTACATGTGAAGATGAATTATAATTTGATATAGTGTATAATTATCAATAAAAGATTAATGAGTGAAATCACGTCATTGAGATAATTTATACAGAAATTAGGACATTTCAATCCGTAGATCTCAGCTCATTAGCTGAAGAAGATCCACTGAATGGAACATCCTAATTTCTCTATGAATTATCTGGCGTGATTTCGCTCATATTTTATCAAATTGAATACAACTCGTACGTGCAGCAGTGAATACCTACCATATCAATGTGTGATTAATGTACATACATGCACATTACTCCGGGCTGTTCAATTAGCTACAGACACCCCTTGCATCACATGCACTGACACACAATCAGTGCAATTCCTGAACACAACAATGTCATGATGTTTTCCTTCATCCATTCATCTGAGATGCTATCAGCACACCACAAGGAAATCTTCACAATCAGCTATTATCATGATAATTGGAGCTATGCCAAGTCATCCTATTCATGCCATCTATACGGGTTTCCTTGCTTTCATGTTGATCAATTGCCCTTTGTCCCATGAATGACTGTTCTCACCTTGATAATTCAATTGATATTTATAGTACCTTCAGAGTCTAATTGTATGCAAGGAGTGATGAAGAAGCCACCAAACTTTGATTAACTTTGATTAATAGATGGATAGACTAATAATTAAACTATGTAAGTGTGATTGTTGTACTCTGTGATTCGTGGGCCCCTTGAAATATAGCCTCAGGCTAAAGGGGTCCCCACGTAAAATAAGATGCCAATAAATAAATAAGATGCCACAAATTTTCAAACAGTTACACAGTGCTTATCTCAAGATCTGCAAACATGTACACAGTGTTAAATCTCATGCAGTGACAATTGTTCCATATAGGTCCATTGGCAATTATTGTGCTATAGATAGTGCATATAGAAATTGCTATGGCAGGCCTCATGGTGACTTCAAATACACTAAATCTTTTGATACCAGTCACCACAGCCTTCTTATAGTGTCTGAGTGACACATAACATCACCGTATTCGTGCATGCAAACCTCCGAAGTGTCCTTTGTGGACTTTGTGGTGACCATGAACGAATGTTGATCTCCTGTCACATGTATGGTACACCCTGGATTGTATCAGTGGAATATTTCTGAAGTCTTCAAAAATCTCTAGTGTAGTTCATTCATTATAATATTTACAGTGTGTGACAGCAGTATGTTAAATTTAAACTTTATGAAGGTATAATATATGCAATAGATCGCAATAATATATACGCTCACTGAAAATGGTATTTACAAAATATTTTATAGCTGCAGGTACTTGGTACTTGGGGGAACCAATTTCTAGGATAAGAAGCACACCCGTGTGACTATGATGCAGTGAGTTGAACTTGTATCACATATTATTATATTATAAGTTTTAATCTCTCTTCTCACTCCTCTAGTTGATCGAGCATAATGCATGATTTGTCAATCTAACCTCAAAGTACAATATTATTGGCATCCACAAATAACTCAATATAATGAATTACAACAACAATGCTAACCTACTAGCTATAATTAAAAAATTATCCAAATAATTGAGTGTGTATACTATATAGTACACAAGCGCATATGTAGATGAGAGGTGTACCAATATTCATGGCTCAACTGTGACCCTATACAGAAGCACACTTTTGTCCTATTCCTAACTGGTATGGTATTTCCTTATTGGGCTCGGATACAGCAAACATACATGAACAAGGAGACTCATCAGACACCAGATATATAGAATTTAATTCAGAATACTTTGTTGTTTTTCAAACTGATCCTGATCGTGGATTTGTCAGTCTTGATTATCTCCAACAGATCCTGCAGTGACCCAAGTAACACCACAAGCATCTTCAAATTATCAGTGTTGATTTGGGGTCAGGCACTGCACTTTTCATACGGATCAGCTCACCAGTACAATGGTTACAAGTTGAATAATAGCTGTACATCAAGACCAATGCAGGATCTTTACCCTGGAATTCAGCTCTAAATTCTTTTACGATAATCTGATGATAGCTGAGAATGGAGAAATCTGGATGTGCCTGAACAGGTATCCCGCCATGTTCTGTATGTTGTGAGTAGTCAGCAACTGAGATGTACATTGACATCATGTTACAAAGGATAGGGTACACTCTTAACTTGAGCAAACTTTATCCAAGGTACGACAGTCAACTTGCTCATTTTATGGAATTCGAGTATTGTCATGTCCATGCTAACCCTGCCAGGAGGAATCAGTGCCAGGACAGAAACTTGTTTGACGTAAGAACGGGATGGATTGAGTGCACCTGGCACACCCTTGTAAGGTATGTAGAGGTAGTCTCTCACAAATTGACCGGCATCGATCTTCACATCCGAAAGCACACCAGTAGTGGTCACAGAGAACAAAATGAATATCAACAAAACCTTCATTTTGACTTCAAATAAACATATACCATAATAGCATGACCAAGTATCACTCATTGACAATTCTCATAAGCTACTTGTACTATCAAGAGGCCACGTACATTGTCCATGTGAAGTTTGGTATATCAGTATAACTAGTGGGTGTGTAGGAGGGTGGATATAGGGCTGAAGACTAGCTTGTTTATCAAAAATTCAATTGTAAATATATGAGATATTTCTCTTAGGGAATATGACATCAAACAATGTTGAAGTACAAACTTACCCTGTGCAGTTACTACCTCAGTAAATCACTGTATAAAAATTCTCCAATGAATCAAAATTTGGCAGCTTTCTTGATACAGTCACCCCTGCATGTAGTCCTTTGCAAGTTACCTTCAAATGGTGAAAAGGTTGATTTATATACTATAGGCTTTGAGGCTTTCAAACAGTGTGAATGCACCATAATGCATCATGATGAGAATTGAGAATTGAACAATTGCAATTGAGTTCCGGGCTGTTCAATTAGCTATAGACACCCCTGCATCACATGCACTGACACATTATCAGAGTAATCCCAAAACACAACAATGTCATGATCTTTTCATTCATCCATACATCTGAGATGCTATCAGCACACCACAAGGAAATTAAATCTTCACAATCAGCTATTATCATGATACGGGTTTCCTAGCTATTAAAAAAGGTGCTTAGCGTTTATTTATCCTATTCTCTCCCATACATTGACAAAATATTAAGCACCTCCGAATGTAGCTAGAGTTACAGGCAGCATACGGAGATGGGAGTTGTTTAATATGTTAGTTCATGCCCTCAGCTAGGTTTAATAAAATTCTCAGGTTGACACGCCCACTTTTCCATCAGCTATTCAAAATGGTGCTTAGTGTTTATTTCTCATATACTCTCCATACATTGACAAAATATTAAGCACCTCCGAATGTAGCTAGAGTTACGGGCAACATACAGAGATGTGAGTTGTTTCTTATGTTAGTTCATGTCTCCAGCTAGGTCTGATAAAATCATCAGGTTGACACGACCACTTTCCCATGAGCTATTCAAAAATTTGCTTAGCGTTTATTTCTTATATATCTTCCATACATTGACAAAATATTAAGCACCTCCGAATGTAGTTAGAGTGAGAGCAACATACGGAGATGGGAATTGTTTCATACGTTAGTTCATGTCCCCAGCTAGGTCTAATGAAAATATCAGGTTGACACGCCAACTTTCCCATGAGCTATTCAAAAAGGTGATTAGCGTTCATTTCTCATATACTCTCCCATACATTGACAAAATATTAAGCACCTCTGAATGTAGCTAGAGTTACGGGCAACATACGGAGATGGGAGTTGTTTCATATGTTAGTTCATGACCCAGCTAGGTCTGATAAAATTATCAGCTTGACACGCCCACTTTCCCATGAGCTATTCAAAAAGGTGCTTAGTGTTTATTTCTCCCATTCTCTCCCATACATTGACAAAATATTAAGCACCTCCGAATGTAGCTTGAGTTATAGGCCACCTATTGAGATGGGAATTGTTTCATACGTTAGTTCATTTCCCCAGCTAGATCTGATAAAATTATCAGCTTGACACGCCCACTTTCCCATGAGCTATTCAAAATGGTGCTTAGCGTTTTTTTTTTTCCTATACTCTCCCATACATTGACAAAATATTAAGAATGTAGCTAGAGTTACGGGCAACATATGGAGATAGGAGTTGTTTCATATGTTAGTTCATGTCCCCAGCTAGGTTTAATAAAATAATCAGGTTGACACGCCCACATTTACATGAGCTATTCAAAAAGGTGCTTAGTGTTTATTTCTCATATACTCTCCATACATTGACAAAATATTAAGCACCTCCGAATGTAGCTAGAGTTACGGGCAACATACGGAGATGGGAATTGTTTCATAGGTTAATTCATGTCCGCAGCTAGATCTGATTAAATTATAAGGTTGACACGACCACTTTTCCATGAGCTATTCAAAATGGTGCTTAGCGTTTTTTTTCCTATACTCTCCCATACATTGACAAAATATTAAGCATCTCTGAATGTAGCTAGAGTTACGGGCAACATATGGAGATAGTTGTTTCATATGTTAGTTCATGTCCGCAGCTAGGTTTGATAAAATAATCAGGTTGACACGCCCACGTTTACATGAGCTATTCAAAAAGGTGCTTAGTGTTTATTTCTCATATACTCTCCATACATTGACAAAATATTAAGCACCTCCGAATGTAGCTAGAGTTACGGGCAACATACGGAGATGGGAATTGTTTCATAGGTTAATTCATGTCCGCAGCTAGATCTGATTAAATTATAAGGTTGACACGACCACTTTTCCATGAGCTATTCAAAAAGGTGCTTAGTGTTTATTTCTCATATACTCTCCCATACATTGACAAAATATTAAGCACCTCCAAATGTTGCTAGATTTACAGGCAACATACGGAGATGGGAGTTGTTTCATATGTTAGTTCATGTCCCCAGCTAGGTCTGATAAAATTATCACATTGACACGCCCACTTTCCCATGAGCTATTCATAAAGACGCTTAAAGTTTATTTCTCATACTCTCCCATACATTGACAAAATATTAAGCACCTTCGAATGTAGCTTGAGTTATAGGCCACCTATTGAGACTGGAATTGTTTCATATGTTAGTTCATGTCCCCAGCTAGGTCTGATAAAATTATCACATTGACACGCCCACTTTTCCATGAGCTATTCAAAAAGGTGATTAGCATTTAATTAGTTGTTTCATATATTAGTTTACGTCCCCAGTTAGATCTGATAAAATTATCAGGTTGACACGACCACTTTTCCATGAGCTATTCAAAAAGGTGCTTAGTGTTTATTTCTCATATACTCTCCATACATTGACAAAATATTAAGCATCTCCGAATGTAGCTAGAGTTATGGGCAACATACAGAGAAGGGAGTTGTTTCATATGTTAGTTCATGTCCCCAGCTAAAATGGATGAAATTATCAGCTTGACACACCCACTTTCCCATGAGCTATTCAAAAAGGTGCTTAGTGTGTATTTCTCATATACTCTCCATACATTGACAAAATATTAAGCAACTCCGAATGTAGCTAGAGTTACGGGCAACATACAGAGAAGGTATTTAAAAAGGTGCTTAGCGTTTATTTCTCCTTGCTTTCATGTTTATCAATTACCCTTTGTCCCATGAATGACTATTCCCCTCTTAATTATTAATTTAATCATGTGTAATACTTGTGGAATCTAAATCACAATTACAGAACAATGTCAAATCAACCTATTTATGTCATCTATATGAGTTTCCTTGCTTTCATGTTTATCAATTGCCCTTTGTCTCATGAATGACTAATCTCCCTAATAATTCCACTACATATTACTTTCAGAATCTAATTGTATGTACGCGGTGAATGCAAAGATGTACGTAATAACAAGACAATTACTGCACTTGTGTGAGTAGATACTACAACAGTGTGTATTGGTATATTTGTATATGTATGTTGCATACGTTGTGGATTTTGCACAGCTGTACTATTTCAAACCAGTCTGCAATCCATAAAAAATACACATATACAGGGCCTTTCTGTAAAACATGCAAATATTCAAATCACAAGACCTGTCAGATAGTATTCAAAGCTGACTTCTGCCGACATGGTCAATCAAAATCTGTAAACATGTAGACAGTGGTGAATATCGTGCAGTGACAATACGGCAGGCCTTGTGGTGACTTGAAATACCATATTATGTTTGATACCAGTCACCACAGCCTTCCTAGAGTCCAAGTGGCACATAATATTATCACATTTGTGCATGTTCAATCTTCCGGAGGGGTTAGATGTGGACCTTTCGCAGTGACTGCGAGTAAATGTTGATCTCCAGTTGTGCACCATGTACGGTACATCCTTGATTGTATCAGTGGAATATATGGCTGACATCTTTAATTTCCAATGGAGTTCATCCATCATAGTATTTACAGTAGATCACAGCAGTATGTCACATCAAGTATTATTATTAATAGTATAATATACATGCAATATATGTTAGATCAAAACTTATTATTAAATATCAAAATATGCAATATATCAGTGTACGAACACAGAGAATACATGGTGTGTATGTGAAATTTGATATAAGCAGGTACGTATGACATACTTAAGCGCAAGGCCGACTGCGATATTCGTGAAGCCCATCAATTCAGTCAGAAATGCCTCAGGAAAACCCAATTTCGATCCCTTGGAGGAAGCTCTGGGAATGTGGTTAGCAAACATGCAAGCAAAGAAGGCTATTATTATTTCGGACACAACATAGGCATTGTTTTCTTCAAGTCATGAACTCAGGACAGGAGATCCTACAAAAGTACAAACCTCTTTATTTGATTATTTTATATAACAGTACTTAGCAATGCATGCTTTATCTCCTCACTCTGCATTATCTTATTAATTCAGTATGTTTGTTGCTATTGTTATATTATGCTATTACTATTTGTGATATATTATATGCTATTGTTTGCTTGATATAATATGATAACGTGATAGAAATTTATGAAATTTGCTAATCCACCAAACTCGTTAATCCACCAAATATTGCTAAAACGAATTGCGGCGGATTAACGAGAGTACTATGTATCAGCAGGTACTGTACTTCAGGAGGCCAATTTCTGGAATATGAAGCACACCCTTGTGACTATGATACTGCATGTACTTTGAACTTATTCACAATTTTTAATAAATTTTTTAATCTCTCTCCTCTCTCCTCTAGTTGATCAAGCATAACACGTGATTGTCAATTTAATTGCAAACTTCAATATTATGGGCATCCACAAACATCTCAATATAATTATTCATAGCAACAATGCTAATCTAATATAGCTATGATTAAAATATTATCCCATGGCAATATCCATGGCTCAACTATGATCCTACAGAGACACACTTATGTCCTATTCCTAACTGGTGTGGTAGTCCCTATTGGCTTTGAAGATGCTTGTGGTGCTACTTGGATCACTGCAGGATCTGTCGAAGATATTCGAGACTGAACAACTCAGCAGCAGGGATGGGCAAAATAATAAACCCATTCTTGGCTAATTTGTGCATATTTGCTACAGGTGTCTGACCCTTCTTGACAAAAATCTTGCTGAAGCCAATGAATATTGGTCCTGGTATGTATTTTTTCACATTTCCAATCAGCGCATTAGTACAATCATTGCAAGGTGAAAAATAACTGTACATCAAGACCAATGAAGGATTTGAAGCGTGGAACTCAACTCTGAATTGACTCAAAATTTTCTGAAAATTTTTGACAATGGAGTAATCTGGATGTGCTTCAACAGGGGTCGTATCTTTATATTTGGCGTAATCAATAACTGAGAGGTACACTGACATCTCTTTCGAAGAAGCATGGTACAAAGGAACTTCCACATTCTTAACTTTACCAAAATTCTTCCAAGGTATGGGTCTTATGTTTTTAGTGAATATGAGTATGTTTTCCATCCATAGCGAAGTCCAAGTCACCTGCCCAGGAGGAATCAGTGCTAAGACAAAAACTTGTTTGGCGTGAGAACGAGATGGATTGAGTACACCTGGCACATCCTTGTAAGGTATGTAGAGGTAGTCTCTCATAAACATGAGGGCATCGATCTTTAATTCTGAAAGCACACCAGTAGTGGCCACAGAGAGCAGAATGAATATCAACAAAACCTTCATTTTGACTTCTACAACAAAATGCATAATACCATAATATTATGATCAAGTATCACTCAATGCTTGTAACCTGCTATTCTATCAAGAGGCCACATACATTGTCCATTTAAAGATTCGTATATCAGTATAACTAGTGGGTGTGTAGGAGGGTGGATATAGGGCTGAACACTTAGTCTAGCTTGTTTATCAAAGAATTATTCGATTACAAATGTACGATGAGATATTTCTCTTAGGGAAAATAACACCAAACAACTCTGAAATACAAACTCACCCTGTGCAGTTAATCAGCTGAAGTATAAAGCACTGTATATATACCAGAAGTCTCCAATGGATCAAGATTTGGCAGTTTTATTAAAATCAGTCACCCTGTAGTCCTTTGCAGGTTGTGTTCATGGTGAGAAGGCTGATTTATATACCAATTTGGAGTCGTCAAGGTTTTCTGAAAGTGTGAATGCACCGTAATGCATCAATGATAAGAATTGAGAATTGAACAATTGCAATTGAGTTACATGTGGAAATGAATTGTAATTAATTAATGTATAATCAATGTACATGCACATTACTCCGGACTGTTCAATTAAGCATTTCATAATGTTTTCCTTCATTCATTCATCTGAGATGCTATCAGTGCACCACAAGGAAATCTTTTCAGTCAGTTATTATCACCAATACAGGAACTATGTCGAATCATCCTATTCATGCCATCTATATGGGTTTCCTTGCTTTCATGTTTATCAATTGGCCTTTGTCCCATGAATGACTATTCTCACCTTAATAATTCAATTATATTATAATATTACTTTCAGAATCTAATTGTATGCAAGGAGTGATTGCAAAGATTTGATAACAAGACGAATACTGTACCCTGCCTTGAGTGAGTGGATACTACAACAGTGTGTATTGATATATTTGTATATGTATGTTGCATGCGTTGTCCATTATGTGCAGCTGAACTATTTTAAACCAATTTGCAATCCACAAAAAATACACATATGCAGGGCCTTCTCTGTAAACATGCACTATTCAAATCACAAGACGTGTAAGTTAGTACTCAAAGCTGACTTTTGTCGACTTGGTTGATCACAAATCTGTAAACATGTAGACAGTGTCGAATCTTGTGCAGTGACAATACGGCAGGCCTTGTGGTGACTTGAAATACCATATTATGTTTGATACCAGTCACCACAGCCTTCCTAGAGTCCAAGTGGCACATAATATAATCACATTTGTGCATGTTCAGTCTTCCGGAGGGGTTAGATGTGGACCTTTCGCAGTGACTGCGAGTAAATGTTGATCTCCAGTCGTGCACCATGTACGGTACATCCTTGATTGTATCAGTGAAATATATGGCTGACATCTTTAATTTCCAATGGAGTTCATCCATCATAGTATTTACGGTAGATCACAGCAGTATGTCACATCAAGTATTATTATTAATAGTATATATGCAATATACGTATGTTAGATCAAAACTTATTACAGTGGAACCTCTCTATTACAAACCTCTAAAATGTGGAAACCTCTATAATAAGGACACCATTCTGTGTCCCAGTGTAGTACTGAAGTGTATAAAATAACCTCTAAATTGAGGAAACCTCTGTAAAAAGGACTAAAATTATGGTCCCAACGTGTCCTTTATAGAGAGGTTCCACTGTATTAAATAGTAAAATATGCAATACATCAGTGTGTATGTGAGATTTGATATAAGCAGGTACTGTACTTCAGGAGGCCAATTTCTGGGATATGAAGCACACCCTTGTGACTATGATTCTGCATGTACTTCGAATTTATTCACAATTTTTAATACGTTTTAATCTCTCTCCTCTCTCCTCTAGTTGATCAAGCATAACACGTGATTATCAATTTAATCGCAAACTTCAATATTATGGGCATCCACAAACATCTCAATATAATTAATATAATCAATGAATCATAACAACAATGCTAACATACTATAGCTATGATTATAATATTATCCCATGGCAATATCCATGGCTCAACTATGATCCTACAGAGACACACTTATGTCCTATTCCTAACTGGTGTGGTATTTCCTTATTGGCTTTGAAAATGTTTGTGGTGTTACTTGGATCACTGCAGGACCTGTCTAAGAAAATTGACACTGAACAAGTCAGCACGTCTAGGAGGGACGTTAATAACGTGGAAACCGTTCTTGGTTAATTTCCATATATTGTCATCAGGTTTCTGACCCTTCTTCACAAACTTCTTGCTGTAGCCAAGGAATATTGGTGTTGGCAAGTAATTTTTCACTTGAATCAGTACATCAGTACAATCGTTGCAAGGTGAATAGTAACTTTACATCAAGACCACTGCAGGACTTCGAACTCATTTGTGAATTGTCTCAAAATAACCTGAATATGGTTGATAATGGAGAAATCTGGATGTGCTTTAACAGGGATCCCGCTGTGTGCTGTATATTGTGAGTAGTCAACAATTGAGTGGTACATTGACATCAGATTCGATGCTGCATGGTGAAAAGGAACTCTCACACCCGTAACTGACCAAACACCTCCCAAGGTAGCTATGGGTTTTATGTCTGTCTCCTCGTCCAATTCAGGGAATACGTTTTTTTCATACTAACCCTGCCAGGAGTAATCAGTTCCAGGGCAAAAACTTGTTTGGCATGAGGACGGGATGGAGTGAGTGCACCTGGCACACCCTTGTAAGTATGTAGAGTCTCTCACAAAATCATTTTGACCTCTACAACAAAATGCATAATTCCATATTATGATCAAGTATCACTCAATTCTTGTAACCTGCTATTCTATCAAGAGGTCACATACATTGTCCATGTGAAGACTCGTATATCAGTATAACTAGTGGGTGTGTAGGAGGGTGGATATAGGGCTGAAGACTAGCTTTTTCATCAATTCAATTTCAAATGTTATATATGAGATATATTTTTTAGTCTAAGAGAAAATAACACCAAACAACACTGAAATACAAACTCACCTTGTGCAGTTAATCAGCTGTATAAAGCACTGCAGAAGTCTCCATGGATCAAGATTTGGCAGTCTTCTTAAAATCAGTCACCCTGTAGTCCTTTGCAGGTTGTGTTCATGGTGAGAAAGCTGATTTATGTACCTATTTGGAGATTTGACAAGGTTTTCCGAAATTTTTGAATGCACCATAATGCATCAATGATAAGAATTGAGCATTGAACATTTGCAATTGAGGTACATGTGGAGATGAATTATAATTTGATATAATGTATAATTTTCGACAAAAGATTAATGAGCAAAATCATATACAGAATACAGAAATTAGGACATGTCAATCCATAGATCTCAGCTCATTAGCGGAATATCCACTGATTGGAACATCCTAATTTCTCTATGAATTATCTGGTGTGATTTCGCTCATTCATTTTTTATCAATACAACTCAATCGTGCAGCAGCAAATACCTACCATATCAATGTGTGATTAATGTACATGCACATTACTCCGGGCTGTTCAATTAGCTACGGACACCCCTTGTATCACATGCACTGACACACAATCAGTGCAATTCCTGAACACAACAATGTCATGATGTTTTCCTTCATCCATTCATCTGAGATGCTATCAGCACACCACAAGGAAATCTTCACAATCAGCTATTATCATGATAATTGGAGCTATGCCAAGTCATCCTATTCATGCCATCTATACGGGTTTCCTTGCTTTCATGTTCACCAATTGCCCTTTGTCCCATGAATGACTATTCTCACCTTAATAATTCAATTAATATATATTAGTCACTTGTACGTCCAGGAATGCAAGTTGGTTGTCTCGTCTCTGGCTACGTTCTGTAGACGACACATTGGTCCTCTGGCCACATGGGCAGGATGAGCTACAACGTTTCCACAATCACCTCAATGGACAACACCCGAACATCAAGTTCACCATTGAACAGGAAAAGGACAACCAACTTGCATTCCTGGACGTACAAGTGACTAGAAGGGAAACCAGACTATCCACGGCTGTATACCGCAAACCCACCCACACTGATTAATGTACATGCACATTACTCTGGGCTGTTCAATTAGCTATGGACACCCCTTGTATCACATGCACTGATACATAATCAGAGTAATTCCAGAACACAACAATTTCATAATCTTTTCATTCATCCATACATTTGAGATGCTATCAGCACACTACAAAGAAATCTTCACAAACAGCTATTACCATGAGATGGGTTTCTTAGCTAGTCAAAAAGGTGCTTAGTGTTTATTTCTCATATACTCTCCATACATTGACAAAATATTAAGCACCTCCGATTATAGCTGGAGTTACAGGCAGCATGTGGAGATGGGAGTTGCTTCATATGTTAGTTCATGTCCGCAGCTAGATCTGATAAAAATATCAGGCTGACACCCCCACTTTTTCATGAGCTATTCAAAAAGGTGCTTAGTGTTTACTTCTTATATACTCTCCATACATTGACAAAATATTAAGCACCTCCGAATGTAGCTAGAGTTACGGGCAACATACAGAGATGGGAATTGTTTCATATGTTAGTTCACGTCCCCAGTTGAGCCTGGTGAAATTATCACGTTGACACGACCACTTTTCCATGAGCTATTCAAAAAGGTGCTTAGTGTTTATTTCTCATATACTCTCCCATACATTGACAAAATATTAAGCACCTCCGAATGTAGCTAGAGTTACGGGCAACATACAGAGATGGAAATTGTTTCATATGTTAATTCATGTCCCCAGCTAGGTCTGATAAAAATATCAGGTTGACACGACCACTTTCCCATGAGCTATTCAAAAAGGTGCTTAGTGTTTATTTCTCATATACTCTCCCATACATTGACAAAATATTAAGCACCTCCGATTGTAGCTAGAGTTACGGGCAACATACGGAGATGGAAATTGTTTCATATGTTAATTCATGTCCCCAGGTAGGTCTGATAAAATTATCAGGTTGACACGATCACTTTCCCATGAGCTATTCAAAAAGGTGCTTAGTGTTTATTTCTCATATACTCTCCCATACATTGACAAAATATTGAGCACCTCCGAATGTAGCTAGAGTTACGGGCAACATACGGAGATGGGAATTGTTTCATATGTTAGTTTATGTCCCCAGCTGAGCCTGGTGAAATTATCACGTTAACACGCCCACTTTCCCATGAGCTATTCAAAAAGGTGCTTAGTATTTATTTTTCATATACTCTCCATACATTGACAAAATATTAAGCACCTCCAAATGTAGCTAGGGTTACGGGCAACATACGGAGAAGGGAATTGTTTCATATGTTAGTTCATGTCCGCAGCTAGATCTGATTAAATTATCAGGTTGACACGATCACTTTCCCATGAGCTATTCAAAAAGGTGCTTAGTGTTTATTTCTCATATACTCTCCCATACATAATATGTATGGGAGAGAATAAAATAAAAAAATAAAATAAAATAAAAAAATAAAATAAAAAAACACAAAATATTAAGCACCTCCGAATGTAGCTAGAGTTACGGGCTACATACGGAGATGGGAATTGTTTCATACGTTAGTTTATGTCCACAGCTGAGCCTGGTGAAATTATCACGTTGACACGCCCATTTTTCCATGAGCTATTCAAAAAGGTGCTTAGTATTTATTTCTCATATACTCTCCATACATTGACAAAATATTAAGCACCTCCGAATGTAGCTAGAGTTAGGGGCAACATACGGAGATGGGAATTGTTTCATATGATAATTCATGTCCCCAACTAGGTCTGATAAAAATATCAGGTTGACACGACCACTTTCCCATGAGCTATTCAAAAAGGTGCTTAACGTTTATTTCTCATATACTCTCCATACATTGACAAAATATTAAGCACCTCCGAATGTAGCTAGAGTTACGGGCAACATACAGAGATGGGAATTGTTTCATATGTTAGTTCACGTCCCCAGTTGAGCCTGGTGAAATTATCACGTTGACACGACCACTTTTCCATGAGCTATTCAAAAAGGTGCTTAGTGTTTATTTCTCATATACTCTCCCATACATTGACAAAATATTGAGCACCTCCGAATGTAGCTAGAGTTACGGGCAACATACAGATATGGAAATTGTTTCATATGTTAATTCATGTCCCCAGCTAGGTCTGATAAAAATATCAGGTTGACACGACCACTTTCCCATGAGCTATTCAAAAAGGTGCTTAGTGTTTATTTCTCATATTATACTCTCCCATACATTGACAAAATATTAAGCACCTCCGATTGTAGCTAGAGTTACGGGCAACATACGGAGATGGAAATTGTTTCATATGTTAATTCATGTCCCCAGGTAGGTCTGATAAAATTATCAGGTTGACACGATCACTTTCCCATGAGCTATTCAAAAAGGTGCTTAGTGTTTATTTCTCATATACTCTCCCATACAT
Organism: Chondrilla cf. caribensis; assembly: GCA_964020155.1. Taxonomy (NCBI): domain Eukaryota; kingdom Metazoa; phylum Porifera; class Demospongiae; order Chondrillida; family Chondrillidae; genus Chondrilla; species Chondrilla cf. caribensis. The sequence continues at coordinate 456,755 of OZ026546.1, read as the reverse complement.
TGACAAAATATTGAGCACCTCCGAATGTAGCTAGAGTTACGGGCAACATACGGAGATGGGAATTGTTTCATATGTTAGTTTATGTCCCCAGCTGAGCCTGGTGAAATTATCACGTTAACACGCCCACTTTCCCATGAGCTATTCAAAAAGGTGCTTAGTATTTATTTTTCATATACTCTCCATACATTGACAAAATATTAAGCACCTCCAAATGTAGCTAGGGTTACGGGCAACATACGGAGAAGGGAATTGTTTCATATGTTAGTTCATGTCCGCAGCTAGATCTGATTAAATTATCAGGTTGACACGATCACTTTCCCATGAGCTATTCAAAAAGGTGCTTAGTGTTTATTTCTCATATACTCTCCCATACATAATATGTATGGGAGAGAATAAAATAAAAAAATAAAATAAAATAAAAAAATAAAATAAAAAAACACAAAATATTAAGCACCTCCGAATGTAGCTAGAGTTACGGGCTACATACGGAGATGGGAATTGTTTCATACGTTAGTTTATGTCCACAGCTGAGCCTGGTGAAATTATCACGTTGACACGCCCATTTTTCCATGAGCTATTCAAAAAGGTGCTTAGTATTTATTTTTCATATACTCTCCATACATTGACAAAATATTAAGCACCTCCGAATGTAGCTAGAGTTAGGGGCAACATACGGAGATGGGAATTGTTTCATATGTTAGTTCATGTCCGCAGCTAGGTCAGATATAATTATCAGGTTGACACGACCACTTTTCCATGAGCTATTCAAAAAGGTGCTTAGTGTTTATTTCTCATATACTCTCCCATACATTGACAAAAATTTAATATTAAGCACCTCCGAATGTAGCTAGAGTTAGGGGCAACATACGGAGATGGGAATTGTTTCATATGTTAGTTTATGTCCGCAGCTAAATCTGATTAAATTATCAGGTTGACACGACCACTTTTCCATGAGCTATTCAAAAAGGTGCTTAGTGTTTATTTCTCATATACTCTCCATACATTGACAAAATATTAAGCACCTTCGAATGTAGCTAGAGTTATGGGCAACATACGGAGATGGGAATTGTTTCATATGTTAATTCATGTCTGCAGCTAGGTCTGATAAAAATATCAGGTTGACACGACCACTTTCCCATGAGCTATTCAAAAAGGTGCTTAACGTTTATTTCTCATATACTCTCCCATACATTGACAAAATATTAAGCACCTCCGAATGTAGCTAGAGTTACGGGCAACATACGGAGATGGGAATTGTTTCATATGTTAGTTCATATCCCCAGCTGAGCCTGGTGAAATTATCACGTTGACACGACCACTTTCCCATGAGCTATTCAAAAAGGTGCTTAACGTTTATTTCTCATATACTCTCCCATACATTGACAAAATATTGAGCACCTCCGAATGTAGCTAGAGTTACGGGCAACATACGGAGATGGGAATTGTTTCATATGTTAGTTCATGTCCCCAGCTAGGTCTAATAAAAATATCAGGTTGACACAACCACTTTCCCATCAGCTATTCAAAAAGGTGTTTAGTGTTTATTTCTCATATACTCTCCCATACATTGACAAAATATTAAGCACCTCCGAATGTAGCTAGAGTTACGGGCTACATACGGAGATGGGAATTGTTTCATACGTTAGTTTATGTCCACAGCTGAGCCTGGTGAAATTATCACGTTGACACGCCCATTTTTCCATGAGCTATTCAAAAAGGTGCTTAGTATTTATTTTTCATATACTCTCCCATACATTGACAAAATATTAAGCACCTCCGAATGTAGCTAGAGTTAGGGGCAACATACGGAGATGGGAATTGTTTCATATGTTAGTTCATGTCCGCAGCTAGGTCAGATATAATTATCAGGTTGACACGACCACTTTTCCATGAGCTATTCAAAAAGGTGCTTAGTGTTTATTTCTCATATACTCTCCCATACATTGACAAAATATTAAGCACCTCCGAATGTAGCTAGAGTTAGGGGCAACATACGGAGATGGGAATTGTTTCATATGTTAGTTCATGTCCCCAAATAGGTCTGATAAAATTATCAGGTTGACACGACCACTTTTCCATGAGCTATTCAAAAAGGTGCTTAGTGTTTATTTCTCATATACTCTCCATACATTGATAAAATATTAAGCACCTCCGAATGTAGCTAGAGTTAGGGGCAACATACGGAGATGGGAATTGTTTCATAGGTTAATTCATGTCCCCAACTAGGTCTGATTAAATTATCAGGTTGACACGACCACTTTTCCATGAGCTATTCAAAAAGGTGCTTAGTGTTTATTTCTCATATACTCTCCCATACATTGACAAAATATTAAGCACCTTCGAATGTAGCTAGAGTTATGGGCAACATACGGAGATGGGAATTGTTTCATATGTTAATTCATGTCTGCAGCTAGGTCTGATATTATCAGGTTGACACGACCACTTTCCCATGAGCTATTCAAAAAGGTGCTTAACGTTTATTTCTCATATACTCTCCCATACATTGACAAAATATTAAGCACCTCCGAATGTAGCTAGAGTTACGGGCAACATACGGAGATGGGAATTGTTTCATATGTTAGTTCATATCCCCAGCTGAGCCTGGTGAAATTATCACATTGACACGACCACTTTCCCATGAGCTATTCAAAAAGGTGCTTAACGTTTATTTCTCATATACTCTCCCATACATTGACAAAATATTAAGCACCTCCGAATGTAGCTAGAGTTACGGGCAACAAACGGAGATGGGAATTGTTTCATATGTTAGTTCATGTCCGCAGCTAGGTCTAATAAAAATATCAGGTTGACACAACCACTTTCCCATCAGCTATTCAAAAAGGTGTTTAGTGTTTATTTCTCATATACTCTCCCATACGGTACGGTTCAAAAAAAACTAAACGTTACCGGATAAAAGTTACCTGTTAATCCGATAACGGTTAGCGCTTTTCGGTTAAAAGTTAACTGATTTCTGGTAACCGTTAACCGATAACCGTTAACGGATAACCGTCAATGGTACGTTATAAATTCTTAATCGTTGAAGAAAAAGGACTTAAAGTATTGAAGGTGAGTGTTTGAGTAACGATTCAAAATGACAAAAGACATGGGAACATCTCTCCGTCTTCCTGGATCTTGTCGACCGACTCTTCGACGGATCGTTCGTGAGTTACGCAATTCACAGCTGTTATTTAGTAATATACGCTTACGTATCAATGATTACGCAATGAAAAAGGAACCGGTAACGGTTAACGGATAACGGTTAACCGTTAACTGTTAACTGAAAAAAGGTAAAAGTGATTACCGTTTGGTTTTTTTTGAACCGTACTGTACATTGACAAAATATTAAGCACCTCCGAATGTAGCTAGAGTTACGGGCAACATACAGAGATGGAAATTGTTTCATATGTTAGTTTATGTCCGCAGCTAGGTCTGATAAAAATATCAGGTTGACACGACCACTTTTCCATGAGCTATTCAAAAAGGTGCTTAGTGTTTATTTCTCATATACTCTCCATACATTGACAAAATATTAAGCCCCTCCGAATGTAGCTAGAGTTATGGGCAACATACGGAGATGGGAATTGTTTCATATGTTAATTCATGTCCCCAACTAGGTCTGATATTATCAGGTTGACTCGACCACTTTCCCATGAGCTATTCAAAAAGGTGCTTAGTGTTTATTTCTCATATACTCTCCCATACATTGACAAAATATTAAGCACCTTCGAATGTAGCTAGAGTTATGGGCAACATATGGAGATGGGAATTGTTTCATATGATAATTCATGTCCCCAACTAGGTCTGATAAAAATATCAGGTTGACACGACCACTTTTCCATGAGCTATTCAAAAAGGTGCTTAGTGTTTATTTCTCATATACTCTCCATACATTGACAAAATATTAAGCCCCTCCGAATGTAGCTAGAGTTACGGGCAACATACGGAGATGGGAATTGTTTCATATGTTAATTCATGTCTGCAGCTAGGTCTGATAAAAATATCAGGTTGACACGACCACTTTCCCATGAGCTATTCAAAAAGGTGCTTAGTGTTTATTTCTCATATACTCTCCCATACATTGACAAAATATTAAGCACCTCCGAATGTAGCTAGAGTTAGGGGCAACATACGGAGATGGGAATTGTTTCATATGTTAGTTTATGTCCGCAGCTAAATCTGATTAAATTATCAGGTTGACACGACCACTTTTCCATGAGCTATTCAAAAAGGCGCTTAGTGTTTATTTCTCATATACTCTCCATACATTGACAAAATATTAAGCACCTTCGAATGTAGCTAGAGTTATGGGCAACATACGGAGATGGGAATTGTTTCATATGTTAATTCATGTCTGCAGCTAGGTCTGATAAAAATATCAGGTTGACACGACCACTTTCCCATGAGCTGTTCAAAAAGGTGCTTAATGTTTATTTCTCATATACTCTCCCATACATTGACAAAATATTAAGCACCTCCGAATGTAGCTAGAGTTACGGGCAACATACGGAGATGGGAATTGTTTCATATGTTAGTTCATATCCCCAGCTGAGCCTGGTGAAATTATCACGTTGACACGACCACTTTCCCATGAGCTATTCAAAAAGGTGCTTAACGTTTATTTCTCATATACTCTCCATACATTGACAAAATATTAAGCACCTCCGAATGTAGCTAGAGTTACGGGCTACATACGGAGATGGGAATTGTTTCATATGTTAGTTCATGTCCCCAGCTAGGTCTAATAAAAATATCAGGTTGACACGACCACTTTCCCATCAGCTATTCAAAAAGGTGCTTAGTGTTTATTTCTCATATACTCTCCCATACATTGACAAAATATTAAGCACCTCCGAATATGTAGCTAGAGTTACGGGCAACATACGGAGATGGGAATTGTTTCATATGATAATTCATGTCCGCAGCTAGATCTGATTAAATTATCAGGTTGACACGACCACTTTTCCATGAGCTATTCAAAAAGGTGCTTAGTGTTTATTTCTCATATACTCTCCATACATTGACAAAATATTAAGCACCTTCGAATGTAGCTAGAGTTATGGGCAACATACGGAGATGGGAATTGTTTCATATGTTAGTTCATATCCCCAGCTGAGCCTGGTGAAATTATCACGTTGACACGACCACTTTCCCATGAGCTATTCAAAAAGGTGCTTAACGTTTATTTCTCATATACTCTCCATACATTGACAAAATATTAAGCACCTCCGAATGTAGCTAGAGTTAGGGGCAACATACGGAGATGGGAATTGTTTCATATGTTAGTTCATATCCCCAGCTGAGCCTGGTGAAATTATCACGTTGACACGATCACTTTCCCATGAGCTATTCAAAAAGGTGCTTAATGTTTATTTCTCATATACTCTCCCATACATTGACAAAATATTAAGCACCTCCGAATGTAGCTAGAGTTACGGGCTACATACGGAGATGGGAATTGTTTCATATGTTAGTTCATGTCCGCAGCTAGGTCTGATAAAAATATCAGGTTGACACGACCACTTTCCCATGAGCTATTCAAAAAGGTGCTTAACGTTTATTTCTCATATACTCTCCCATACATTGACAAAATATTGAGCACCTCCGAATGTAGCTAGAGTTAGGGGCAACATACGGAGATGGGAATTGTTTCATATGTTAGTTCATGTCCGTAGCTAGATCTGATTAAATTATCAGGTTGACACGCCCACTTTTCCATGAGCTATTCAAAAAGGTGCTTAGTGTTTATTTCTCATATACTCTCCCATACATTGACAAAATATTAAGCACCTCCGAATGTAGCTAGAGTTACGGGCAACATACAGAGATGGGAATTGTTTCATATGTTAGTTTATGTCCGCAGCTAGATCTGATTAAATTATCAGGTTGACACGACCACTTTGCCATGAGCTATTCAAAAAGATGCTTAGCGTTTATTTCTCATATACTCTCCCATACATTGACATAATATTAAGCACCTCCGAATGTAGCTAGAATTACGGGCAACATACAGAGATGGGAATTATTTCATACGTTAGTTCATGTCCCCAGCTGAGCCTGGTGAAATTATCACGCTGACACGCCCATTTTCCCATGAGCTATTAAAAGAGGTGCTTAGTGTTTTTTCTCCTATTCCCTCCCATACATTGACAAAATATTAAGCACCTTCGAATGTAGCTAGAGTTAGGAGCAACATGCGGAGATGGGAGTTGTGTCATATGTTAATTCATGATTGTCCCCAGCTAGGTCTGATAAAATTATCAGCTTGACACGCCCACTTTCCCATGAGCTATTCAAAAAGGTGCTTAGTGATTATTTCGCCCATTTTCTCCCATACATTGACAAAATATTAAGCACCTCCGAATGTAGCTAGAGTTACGGGCAACATACGGAGATGGGAGTTGTTTCATATGTTAATTCATGTCCCCAGCTAGGTCTGATGAAATTATCAGGTTGACACGGCCACTTTGCCATGAGCTATTCAAAAAGGTGCTTAGTGTTTTTTTCCTATACTCTCCCATACATTGACAAAATATTAAGCACCTCCGAAAGTAGTTAGAGTTATGGGCAACATACGGAGAATGGAATTGTTTCATATGTTAGTTCATGTCCCCAGCTAGGTCTGATAAAATTATCAGGTTGACACACCCACTTTCCCATGAGCTATTCAAAAAGGTGCTTAAAGCTTATTTCTCATATACTCTCCCATACATTGACAAAATATTAAGCACCTTCGAATGTAGCTGGAGTTATAGGCAACATGCGTAGATGGGAGTTGTTTCATATGTTAATTCATGTCCCCAGCTAGGTCTGATGAAATTATCAGCTTGACACGCGCACTTTGCCATGAGCTATTCAAAATGGTGCTTAGTGTTTATTTCTCATATACTCTCCCATACATTGACAAAATATTATGCACCTCCGAATGTAGCTGGAGTTATAGGCAACATGCGGAGATGGGAGTTGTTTCATATGTTAATTCATTTACCCAGCTAGGTCTGATAAAAATATCAGGTTGACACACCCACTTTCCCATGAGCTATTCAAAATGGTGCTTAGCGTCCATTTCTCATATACTCTCCCATACATTGACAAAATATTAAGCACCTTCGAATGTAGCTAGAGTTATAGGCCACCTATTGAGACTGGAATTGTTTCATATGTTAGTTCATGTCCCCAGCTAGGTCTGATAAAATTATCAGGTTGACACACCCACTTTCCCATAAGCTATTCAAAAAGGTGCTTAAAGCTTATTTCTCATATACTCTCCCATACATTGACAAAATATTAAGCACCTTCGAATGTAGCTGGAGTTATAGGCAACATACGGAGATGGGAGTTGTTTCATATGTTAATTCATGTCCCCAGCTAAAATGGATGAAATTATCACATTGACACGCCCACTTTCCCATGAGCTATTCAAAAAGGTGCTTAGCGTTCATTTCTCATATACTCTCCCATACATTGACAAAATATATAGCACCTCCAAATGTAGCTAGAGTTATAGGTAACATGCGGAGATGGGAGTTGTTTCATATGTTAATTCATGTCCCCAGCTAAAATGGATGAAATTATCAGCTTGACACACCCACTTTCCCATGAGCTATTCAAAAAGATGCTTAAAGTTTATTTCTCATATACTCTCCCATACATTGACAAAATATTAAGCACCTCCGAATGTAGCTTGAGTTATAGGCCACCTATTGAGACTGGAATTGTTTCATATGTTAGTTCATGTCCCCAGCTGAGCCTGGTGAAATTATCAGGTTGACACACCCACTTTCCCATGAGCTATTCAAAAAGGTGCTCAGCGTTTATTTCTCATATACTCTCCCTTACATTGACAAATACTAAGCGCCTCCAAATGTAGCTAGAGTTACGGGCAACATACGGAGATGGGAATTGTTTCATATTATGTTAGTTCATGTCCCCAGCTACGTCTGATAAAATTATCAGGTTGACACGCCCACTTTCCCATGAGCTATCCAAAAAGGTGCTTAGTGTTTATTTCTCCTTGCTTTCATGTTTATCAATTACCCTTTGTCCCATGAATGACTATTCCCCTCTTAATTATTAATTTAATCATGTGTAATACTTGTGGAATCCAAATCACAATTACAGAACAATGTCAAATCAACATATTTATGTCATCTATATGAGTTTCCTTGCTTTCATGTTTATCAATTGCCCTTTGTCTCATGAATGACTAATCTCCCCTTAATAATTCCACTACATATTACTTTTGGAATCTAATTGTATGTACGCGGTGAATGCAAAGATGTACGTAATAACAAGACAATTACTGCACTTGTGTGAGTAGATACTACAACAGTGTGTATTGGTATATTTGTATATGTTTGTTGCATGCGTTGTGGATTATGCACAGCTGAACTATTTCAAACCAGTCTGCAATCCATAAAAAATACACATATGCAGGGCCTTTTCTGTAAACATGCACATATTATTCAAATCACAACACCTGTAAGATAGTACTCAAAGCTGACTTCTGTAGACATGGTCAATCAAAATCTGTAAACATGTAGACAGTGGTGAATGTCGTGCAGTGACAATACGGCAGGCCTCGTGGTGAGTTGAAATGCAATAAAATGCTTGATGCCAGGATGCCAGTCACCACAGCCTTCCATGCAAGTGACACATAACATTATCATATTCATGCATGTTCAATCTTCTGGAGGGGTTAGATGTGGACCTTTCACGGTGACTGCGAGCAAATGCTGATCTCCAGTCATGCACCATGTACGGTACATCCTGGATTGTATCAGTGGAATATATGGCTGACATCTTTAATTTCCAATGGAGTTCATCCATCATAGTATTTACGGTAGATCACAGCAGTATGTTAGATCAAATATTATTATTAATAGTAAAATATACAATATATCAGTGTACGATCACTGTGACAGAGAATACATGGTGTGTATGTGAAATTTGATATAAGCAGGTACTGTAATTCAGGAGGTCATTTTCTAGGATACAAGTCACACCCCTGTGACTATGATGCTGTAATGTGAACTTATATCACAATATATAAGTTTTAATCTCTCTTATCACTCCTCTAGATGATCAAGTATAACACGTGATTGTCAATTTAATCACAAACGTCATTTTTATTGGCATCCACAAACATCTCTTTTATACATAATTAATTACAACAACTAATTAAAATTAAATTAAAATTTTGTGTATGCACTATAGTTGCATAGATTATTGGTGTTCCAATATCCATGGCTCAACTGTAATCCTACAGAAACACACTTATGTCCTATTCCTAACTTGTGTGGTATTTCCTTATTGGGTTTGAAGATGCTTGTGGTGTTACTTGGGTCACTGCAGGATCTGTTGAAGATATTCGAGACTGAACAATTTAGCAGGAGGGGTGCTAAAAACGATGAACCCGTTGTTGACCAATTTCACTATATTTGCTTCAGGTGTCTGACCCCCCTTATCGAACTTCTTGCTGTAGCCAAGGAATATTGGCGTTGCTCTAGGGACATGCAAGGCAGTTTTCACACGAATCAGCTCATCAGTACAACCATTGCAAGGTGAATAGTAGCTGTACATCAAAACCAATGCAGGATCTTTACCCTGGAATTCAGTTCGAAATTCTTTTAAAATATTCTGATGATAGCTGAGAATGGAGAAATCTGGATGTGCCTGAACAGGTAGGCCGCTATGAACCGTATATTGTGAGTAGTCAACAACTGAGATGTACACTGACATCAGTCGTGAAGCAGCATGGTACAAAGGATAGTTCACACTCTGTACTTTAACAAACTTTGTCCAAGGTATGACAGTCAACTTGCTCACTTTATGGAATTCGAGTATTGTCATTTCCATGCTAACCCTGCCAGGAGGAATCAGTGCCAAGACGAAAACTTGTTTGGCGTGAGGAAGGGTGAGTAGAGCTGGCACACCCCTGTAAGGTATGTAGAGGTAGTCTCTCACAAATTGGCTGGCTTCGATCTTCACATCCGACAGCACACCAGTAGTGGTCACAGAGAACAGAATGAACATCAACAAAACCTTCATTATGACTTCTACAACAAATAAACATAATACCATAATATTATGATCAAGTGCCACTCAATTCTTGCAACCTGCACAATTATTCTATAAATTTAAAGTATATCTATATAACTAGTGGACGTGTAGGAGGGTGGGTATAGGACTGAACAATAGCTTCTTTTTCAAATTCAATTTTTAATATATGAGACATTTCTCTTAGGGAATATGACACTAAACAAGGTTGAAATACAAACTTACCCTGTGCAGTTACTAGCTCCGTTAATCACAGTATAAAAATTCTTCAATGGATCAAGATTTGGCAATCTTCTTGATATCAGTCACCCTGCATGTAGTCCTTTGCAATTTGCATTCGAATGGTGAGAAGGGTGATTTATATAGGCTTTGAGGCTTTCCAACAGTGTAATGTACCATAATGCATATTGATGAGAATTGAGAATTGGACAATTGCAATTGAGTTACATGTGGAGATGAATTGTAATTTAATATAATCTATGCACAATTACCATACATATTACTCCAGGCTGTTCAATCAGCTGCGGATACCCCTTGTATCACATGCACTGACACACAATCAGTGTAATTCCTGAACACTTCAATTCCATAATGTTTTCCTTCATCCATTCATCTGAGATGCTATCAGCACACCACAAGGAAATCTCTTCCATCAGTTATAATCAATACCGAAACTATGTCAATCAACCTATTCATGCCAACTATACGGGTTTCCTTGCTTTCATGTTTATCAATTGCCCTTTGTCCCATGAATGACTATTCTCCGCTTGACAATTATGTATGCATAATACTTGTGAAATCTAAATGACGATTACCAAACTATGTCAAATCAACCAATTCATGTTATCTATTATACAGGTTTCCTTGTTTTCATGTTTATCAATTGCACTTTGTCCCATGAATGACTAATCTGCCTTTAATAATCAAATTATTATATATTACTTCCAGAATCCAATTGTATGCAAGAGGTGATTGCATGATGTAATAGCAAGACGAATACTGTATTTGTATGAGGAGATACTACAACAGTGTGCGTTGGTATATACCGTATAGCGGGAAATTTTCGCGGGACAAAATTTTCGCGGATGGCTCCAAAAATGAAAATTCGCGGATAAAATTTTCGCGGATGCTGGCCAGAATCACGCGACAGAACAGCGAGAACGCCTAATTCGCAGATAAAATTTTCGCAGATGTTAGGCAAACCGCGAAATCCATGAAAATTTTGTCCCACGAATATTTCCCACTATACGGTACGTATATGTATGTTGCATGCATTGTCCATTATGTGCAGCTGTACTATTTCAAACCAGTCTGCAATCCATACAATAACACACAGGGACGTCTCTGTAAACATGCACATATTCACAAGACCTGTAAGTTGGTACTCTAAGCTAAATTCTGTGGACAAGGTCAATCAAAATCTGCAAACATGCATATGTACACAGTGATGATCTCCATATCTGCAATCATATACAGTGCTGATGTTTCAATCTGTAAACATGTACAAAGTGTTGAATCTCATGCAGTGACAATTATTGTTCCATATAGGTCCAATTTTGGGCTATGGGTAATGCATATACAAAGTGCTATGGCAGGCATCGTGGTGACTTGAAATACACTAATATCTTTCCATTCCAGTCGCCACAGCCCTCCTAGTGTCCGAGTGACACATAAGAACACTGTATTCGTCCATGTACAAACCTCTAAAGGTGTTATATGTGGATCTTGTGGTGACCATGAATGAATGTTGATCTCCAGTCACCATGTACGGTACACCCTGGATTGTATCAGTGGAATGTGACTGATATGTTCAATTTCCAATGGAGTTCATCCATCATAGTATTTACAGTAGATGACAGCAGTATGTCACATTAAACTTTATTGAGGAATATACGAAATTGATCACAATATATGCTCATTGAAAATGGTGTACGTTTATGTGATATTTGACATAAGCAACTGCAGGTACTTTGGGGAACCACACCCATGTGACTATGATACTGTAATTGAACTTATATCACTCTTTTACAAGTTTTAGTTTCTCTTCTCACTCCTCTAGTTGATCAAACATAATATATAGCATGATTTTGTCAATCTAATCACAAGACCTGTAAATTAGTATTCAAAGCTGACTTCTGTAGACATGGTCAATCAAAATCTGTAAACATGTAGACAGTGCCGAATCTCATGCAGTGATATATACGGCAGGCCTTGTGGTGAATTGAAATACAATAATATGTTTCATGCCAGTGACCACAGCCTTCCTAGAGTCCATGTAAGTGACACATAATATTATCATATTCATGCATGTTCAATCTTCAGGCGGGGCTAGATGTGGACCTTTCGCAGTGATTGCAAGTAAATGTTGATCTCCATGTACGGTACACCCTGGATTGTATTAGTGGAATTATGGCTGACATCTTTAATTTCCAATGGAGTTCATCCATCATAGTCTTTTCAGTACATGACAGCAGCATGTCACAGCAAGTATTAAGTTTTAAATTAATAGTTTATATAATATTATGCAATATATCACAGCATACAATCATAGAATACATGGTTCTGTATGTGAAATTTGATATAATAGCAGGTATTGTAATTCAGGAGGTCATTTTCTTGGATACAAGTCACACCCCTGTGACTATGATGCTGTAATGTGAACTTATATCACAATATATAAGTTTTAATCTCTCTTATCACTCCTCTAGATGATCAAGTATAACACGTGATTGTCAATTTAATCACAAACGTCATTTTTATTGGCATCCACAAACATCTCTATCATATATAATTAATTACAACAACTAATTAAAATTTTGTGTATGCACTATAGTTGCATAGATTATTGGTGTTCCAATATCCATGGCTCAACTATGATCCTACAGAAACACACTTATGTCCTATTCCTAACTGGTGTAGTAGTCCTTATTGGCTTTGAAGATGCTTGTGGTGCTACTTGGATCACTGCAGGATCTGTCGAAGATTTTTGAGACTGAACAACTTAACAGGACGGGTGTAGAAAACAGTGAACCCGCTCCTCCTTAATCTATCTATATTTGCTTCAGGTGTCTGACCCCCCTTATCAAACTTCTTGCTGTAGCCAAGGAATATTGGAGTTGCTCTGGGGACACGCAATGCATTTTTCACACGAATCAGCTCATCAGTACAACCATTGCAAGGCGAATAGTAGCTGTACATCAAGACCAATGCAGGATCTTTACCCTGGAATTCAGTTCGAAATTTTTTCAAGATATTCTGATTATAGCTGAGAATGGAGAAATCTGGATGTGCCTGAACAGGTAGCTTGCTATGTTCTGTATATTGTGAGTAGTCAACAACTGAGATGTACATTGACATCAGTCCCGAAACAGCATGGTACAAAGGATAGCTCACACCCTGTACTCGAACAAATGTCTTCCACGGTATGGCTGTCAACTTCTTCACTTTATGGAATATCAGGAATGTCATGTCCAAACTAACCCTGTCAGGAGGAATCAGTGCCAGGACAAAAACTTGTTTGGCGTGAGGGAATGGAGTGATTGCACCTGGCACACCCTTGTAAGGTATGTAGAGGTAGTCTCTCACAAACTGACCAGCATCGATCTTCACATCCGAAAGCACACCAGTGGTGGCCACAGAGAACAAAATGAATATCAACAAAACCTTCATTTTGACTTCTACAACAAATAAACATAATACCATAATATTATGATCAAGTATCACTCAATTCTTGCAACCTGCAATTCTAAAAGTATATCAGTATAACTAGTGGGTGTGTATAGGAGAATGCATGGATATAGGGCTGAACACTAGCTTGTTTATCAAATTCAATTTTAAATATGACATATTTCTCGCAGGCAATACCTATCATAAACTAATAACTTAAAGAAACCAAACAAGGTTGAATACAAACTTACCCTGTGCAGTTACTAGCTCCGTTAATCACTGTATAAAAATTCTTCAATGGATCAAGATTTGGCAATCTTCTTGATATCAGTCACCCTGCATGTAGTCCTTTGCAATTTGTCTTGAAGGTGAGAAGGCTGATTTATATAGGCTTTGAGGCTTTCCAACAGTGTAATGCACCATAATGCATATTGATGAGAATTGAGAATCGGACAATTGCGATTTAGTTACATGTGGAGATGAATTGTAATTTAATATAATCTATGCACAATTACCACACATATTACTCTGGACTGTTCCATTAGCTGTGGATACCCCTTGCATCACATACACTGACACACAATCAGTATAATTCCTGAACACAACAATTTCATAATGTTTTCCTTCACCCATTCATCTGAGATGCTATCACCACACCACAAGGAAATCTTTTCAGTCAGTTATTATCACCAATACCGGAACTATGCCAATTAACCTATTCATGTCAACTATATGGGTTTCCATGCTTTCATGTTTATCAATTGCCCTTTGTCCCATGAATGGCTATTCTCCCCTTCATAATTATGTATGCATAATACTTGTAAAATCTAAATGACGATTACCAAACTATGTCAAATCAACCAATTCATGATATCTATATACAGGTTTCCTTGCTTTCATGTTTATCAATTGCGCTTTGTCCCATGAATGACTAATCTGCCTTTAATAATCAAATTATTATATATTACTTCCAGAATCCAATTGTATGCAAGAGGTGATTGCATGATGTAATAGCAAGACGAATACTGTACTTGTATGTGAAGATACTACAACAGTGTGCGTTGGTATATACGTATATGTATGTTGCATGCATTGTGGATTATGTGCAGCTGTACCATTTCAAACCAGTCTGCAATCCATACAATAACACACAGGGACTTCTCTGTAAACATGCACGTATTCCAATTAATCCTAAGACTTGTAAATTAGTACTCAAAACTAAATTCTGTAGACAAGGGCAATCAAAATCTGTAAACATGTACTAAGTGCTGACCTTCAGATCTGCAAACATGCACACAGTGCTGATGTTGCAATCTGTAAACATGTACACAGTGCTGAATCTTGTGCAGTGACAAGTGAATGAATCCGATTTTTGTGCTATGTGTACAAGGTGCTACGGCAGGCCTTGTGGTGACTTAAAATACAATAATATGTTTGATGCCAGTGACCACAGCCTTCCCGCAGTCAAAGTGACAAATAATATACTTATAGTCTACTATTAACTTAACTTACTAATCAACTTACTGCATGAGCATATAGATTAGAAGCGTTCCAATATCCATGGCTCAACTATGATCCTACAGAAACACACTTACGTATATCCTATTCCTAACTGGTGTGGTTTTCCTTATTGGCTTTGAAGATGCTTGTGGTGTTACTTGGGTCACTGCAGGATCTGTCGAAGATATTCGAGACTGAACAATTTAGCAGGAGGGGTGTAAAGCACGATAAACCCATTCATGCTTAATTTCAGTATAATATATTATTTGCATCAAGTGCTTGATGTGTCTTGTAGTTCACAAACTTCTTGCTATAACCAAGGAGTATTGGTGTTGCTTTGGGGACATTTAAGTCATTCTTTACATGAATCATCTCATTAGTGCTATCATTACAAGGCGAATAGTAGTTGTACATCAAGACCAATGCAGGATCTTTACCACAGAATTCAATTCTAAATTCTTTTAAAATATTCTGATGATAGCTGAGAATGGAGAAATATAGATGTGCCTCAAAAGGGATCCCGCTGTGTGCTGTATATTGTGAGTAGTCAACAACTGAGATGTACATTGACATCAGTCCCGAAGCAGCATGGTACAAAGGATAGTTCACACTCTGTACTTGAACAAACTTTGTCCGAGGTATGGCAGTCAACTTGCTCCCTTCAGAGAATACGAGCGTTGTCGTTTTCACATTAACCCTGCCAGGAGGAATCAGTGCCAGGACAAAAACTTGTTTGACATGAGAACGGGATAAATTGAGTCTACCCGGCACACCCTTGTATGTAAGGTATGTAGAGGTAGTCTCTCACAAACTGGCGGGTATCAATCTTCACTTTCAAAAGCACACCAGTAGTGGCCACAGAGAACAGAATGAATATCAACAAAACCTTCATTTTGACCTCTATAACAAAGAAACATAATACCATAATATTATGATCAAGTATCACTCAATTCTCGCAACCTGCAATACAATCAAGAGCTCGAGGCCACATACATTGTCCATGTAAAGATTCGTATATCAGTATAACTAGTGGGTGTGTAGGAGGGTGGGTATAGGGCTGAAAACTAGCTTTTTTATCAATTCGATTTTTAAATTTAAATATATGACTCAGAGATATTTCTACAGTATTTCTATAATGATGCCAAACAACGCTAAAACACAAACTTACCCTGTGCAGTTACTAGCTCAGTAAATCCCCGTATACCAGAAGTCTCAAATGGATCAAGATTTGACAGTCTTCTTGTTATCAGTCACAGTCACTCTGTAGTTCTTTGCAGGTTGTGTTCATGGCAATATGGCTGATTTATATTATGTATATGGAGACATTAAGGTTTTCCGAAAGTATGAATGCACCATAATGCATCAATGATAAGAATTGAGAATCGAACAATTGCAATGGAGTTACATGTGGAGATGAATTATATTTCATGTAATGTATTATTAATGTACATGTACATTACTCCGGGCTGTTCAATTAGCTATGGACACCCCCTGTATCACATGCACTGACACACAATCAGTGTAATTCCAGAACACAACAATTTCGTAATGTTTTCCTTCATCCATACATCTGAGGTGCCATCAGCACACCACAAGGAAATCTTCACAATCAGCTATTATCATGATATTATGTCAACTACAGCTATGTCAAATCATCCTATTCATGCCATCTATATGGGTTTCCTTGCTTTCATGTTTATCAGGTGTCCTTTGTCCCATGAATGACTATTCTCCCGTCATTAATTTAATTATGTATGATACTTGTGGAATCTAAATCATGATTAGCGAACTATGTCAAATCAACCAATTCATGCTATCTATATACGGGTTTCCTTGGTTCATGTCTATCGTGATGAATGCCTATTCTCACCTTAATAATTAAATTATATATACTGTATAATGGAAATTTTTGCAGGACAAAATTTTCGCAGGTGGCTCCAAAAATAAAAATTCACATATAAAATTTTGCGGATACTGGCACAGTCACATGATAGAACAACAAGAATGCCTAATTCGCAGATTTTATTTTTGCAGATGTTAGACCAACTGTAAAATCCACCAAATTTTGTCCCGCAAAAATTTCCCACTATACGGTAATACTTTTGGAATCCAATTATATGCAAGGGCTGATTGCAAAGATTTAAAATGGTAAGATTAATGTAGTACCTTGCCTTCTGTTCTGTGAGTAGATACTACAACAGTGTATCAGTATATATATATATATATATATATATATATATATATATATATATAGCATGTGTAACAGTTCTTTTACTAAATTTGTTAGCTATCTTCATTACTACTCCTAGTCTACTCGGTTTATAGTGAATTCCACTTAGCTTTCGTATCTGTCATACGCCTGCTTACTTATATATATATGATCATCTATGATTTAAGATTAGATGAAATGATTATACCCACTATAAACCGAGTAGACTAGGAGTAGTAATGAAGATAGCTAACGAAGTTAGTAAAAGAACTGTTACATCGACTCACGCAAATCCACGCAGCTGTGCTGTGTGCTCTCACCGGTGTGAGATTGCAGTTAGCAGTACTACTCAGTTTTTAGTATGAAAGGAGAATTGTGGAGGCTGGTTTCTGTGGTGGCTTCGTGGCTCAGTGGTTTATGGCGGCTTTAGTCAGACACCCTGGGTTCGAGTCCCGCAGTTGCCGGTTTTTCGCTCTTCTCCTTTCTCCCAGCAGGCTGAATTCCACTTAGCTTTCGTATGTAGCATGTATTGTCAATCATGTGCAGATTACTTAGAGAGCCATTTCATTACGTTCATTGAAGTCGTTGCACTCAAACTGTAGCCCAATTGCAATTTCTAATTCGCCACATTTTGAAATCGTTCATCCTTTCTCTCACGTAATATAAAGTATGATAATCAATTCACTGTTGCAGTTACACGTAGGAACACTTAAGTATATCCCAATGTACCCAGCAAAGGCAAAATAACAAATATGCATCCCATCAAAACGTAAATCCTATAGTCAGAGGCAAGTTTGAGTGATGACTGAGTCCCTATCGACTCTCTAATACCTACCCTTAAGAAGAGATGTGGCGATAACGATGACAGCGATCATTGCTCTTAGCCCATAACCAACTTAGAAGAGGGGACAAACCAAGCCAAGAGAACCAAATGGGATGGGTAACTATTATCCAGCCTAGCCTGAACCACGAAGTTTTCTACCTGAATGACTGATCGATTTATCTTAAAATCATTCTTGATTTGCTGCCCTCCTGAAAACACAACATACTTGTGTGCGCTGATTTTGTATTCCTTCAACTGAATTGGTTTGGTCTTTATATAATTAGTGTGTGTGACATTAAATTAGGAAAAAAGGGGTATATCAGTAATGAGGTCAGATTTATAATCCCGTTTATCAGATATATGTATATAGTAGTTGGTGTTTTTGAAGTTAAGTGCATGATAATGCCTATGCATTGGGGATACATGTACAGTGAAACCTCTCTAATCCGACCCTCAATGGGACCTGAGAATAATGTTGGATTAGGAGGTTGTTGGATTATGGAGTGCCTCTTACCATACTTATGTATGGTGACTGTACCTCATATAATGGTTGGATTAGAGAGAATGTTGGATGATAGAGGTGTCGAATTAGTGAGGTTTCACTGTAATATATTATCACAGAACGGCTACGCTTATGTATGGCATGGTATATATGGTATGGTATAGTATGGTATGGTATGGTATAGTATGGTATGGTATGGTATGGTATGGTATGGTAATGGTATGGTATGGTATGGTAATGGTATGGCGTGGCATGTTATGGTATGGTATGGTATGGTATGGTATGGTATGGTATGGTGTGGTATGTTATGGTATGGTATGGTACGGTATGGTATGGTATGGTATGGTATGGTATGGTATGGTGGTATGATATCATTATTGTACTGTAGAGGCCACTAAGGCTAAGGGTCCCAGTTAAAATGGAATAAAGTTATAAAGAGCTGGTGGGCTCAGATCAATAATTAATCAATAAGATTGCACACAGGTGGCTAATAGGTTCAACCCTTTGGCCTCATCAGGCAGCCAGATCCACAGACTCGGGGCTAGCATCACACTACATCACAAAGTCATGTGATTTTTACTTCTAGATGGCAAATAAATACACATTTTCTATGGGCAATGGTAATTTCATGCTGTGTATTTTTTGTGCAAACAGATCTGAAAAGGAAGGTAAGAATTGAGACATACACTCCTAAATTAATGAATCCCCAAGAATGCCACAAGACAATGTCTGTGGCCTAATGTCTTCAACAGGAAGGATTTTGACCCCGGCTTCATATCGGCTTCGGCTACGTATGAAGTGTTCATTTCATTGGAGGTGAGTACAACCTGCTGGTATACATGGATAAAAACAAATGTATGCCAGCGTGCAATATTGCATAGCTATGCCCATATGTATGCTTACTTCATGGGTGCAGATTTGGAGTTATGGGGCGGAACTTGGTGCCAAGCACAGAACTGTGCCAATCTGAAATATTTTTGGCCCCCTACTTTCTCAATTTGCACATGGTAGAATCACATGCATGTACATGTTATCTATATTTACAGAGATGTTAGTGCAAGGTGAATATTGTAGAACACATGTTCCATATTTATGTGGTCCCATTGTCCTAGTTGGAACCAAAATCTGGTCTCCAGAAAGAATTCATTCAGCACCCCTGTTACTTTCCAATTTAGATCAGCAATCAGTGATGATCCTGAGTCCTGAGGTTTGGGAGTTCCAGATGAATCCATTCCATGCTGAAGGAAGACATTAAACTCACTGATTTTTATAATATTATTATTAGTTTTTATTTAAAATTCATTTAATTATATCTTTTGATAACATTTGATTAACTTCATTGACCTAGTGAATTTCCTGTTAATTAAAATGTTATGTAATGCAACTTAGAAACTAAGGACTTTCTGGTGTAAATAGTGCATAGCAGACTGAATTCTGAAAAACCCTCATCCCCATAATCATGTGGTCTGAAAGCCTAGTTGGAATTCAAGATGGTTGTCTTTGATGTACGGGAGTAGGGTAATTAATGAAGCACCTCCTGATGAAACTCATGGTGGAGGGTGTGTGTCAATATTTGCATGCTTCAGATCTCACTGGGATCATGAATTAAATTCTGAAACACTCCTCATCCCCACGTGTCTTGCAAATCTGGTTCTTTGAGATTGTTAAGAACACTTTCAAAGTGTGGGGAAGAATAGAGGAACTCATGATCCAAGAGAACACTCAATTTAATTATACACCAACATTGCATTATATTGAAACCCCATTCATGTCAGGGACACTACCTACACAATAGCTTCTGTTGATCAACACTTCCTGGATTTGCTGTACACAATGCATATGGCTAGTATGTATAGTCATAATTTCTAATTCAGAAGCTTTCAGTGTGTTGAATGTCAAACAATGATATTTCATGCTCTTTCAGAAGTGTCTGTATGCACATCCCTTTATATTGTGTGCATGATAATGGTCAAAACACTTTCAGGGTGTTATGTGTACTCAACAGTTGAAGTGGTGCTATGGCCGGGTCAAATTCTGGTCATAGCATCACACTTCTGAGTACACAAAAGTACCTCCCAATTTGATAGTGAAGAAGGGTAGCTGGTATGAATATGATACAGATCAAGGTATTATATATACATGCTTGAAACTCTCATAGAACAGTTTCAATCACCTGATAGTCTGCATGGAAGGAGTTTGCTCAAATTCCTGGAATGTAAGGGTATGTACGTATGTGTGTGTGTTTGTGTGCATGTGTGCAAGCATTCATATATATATAATATCATATGTAAATAATATATACCTTCAGTGAACCACATTGAAAGCCAAGATAATTGAATGCATTCTAATTTTCCTTGAACAAAATTCGATCAAATGACACTAGTAAAGACTTTCAGATAAATTATGGAGATTGTCCCCGAGTTATTCAGGCTAATATAATATTACATGACACCACACACAGCTGCATACACTCACACACAAACACTAGGATTCATTCAATGGGATGAAGCACTATTGAATGTCCCAAGGTCCATGCATTCAATTATTATCTGAAACAGGAAAATTAAAATAATAGTTCAATGATGTTTCCTAACCTATGAAACTTAGTGAATGTTCCAGTCTCAATCATTATGAATACCTTTTGAAACAAGGAAAATCAACAAATATTATGCTTCAATGTGATTTTCTATTATAATGGAGTGTATGCATATACAATAAGAATATTATGGTCTCAATCGGTGCAAAGGTACTTAAGTGAATTAGACTGAATTCCGGACATATGCATATGCATTTTTTATGCTGAAGAGTGGACAACCTCTTTACTGTGGGCAAACTCCCCGGTCCCAGTGTGTCCTTTATAGAGAGGCTTACGGTATTATACTTTCAATGAACCACATTGAAAGCCAACAAAATTGAATGTATCCTAACTTTCCTCAAACAAATTCTATCAAATGACACTAGCAAAGACTTTCAGATAAATTGTGGAGATTGTCCCCGAGTTATTCAGCTAATATAATATTATTACATGACACCACACACAGCTGCATACACTCACACACAAACACTAGATTCACTCAATGGGATGAAGCACTATTGAATGTCCCAAGGTCCATGCACTCAATTATTATCTGAAACAGGAAAATTAAAATAATGGTTCAATGATGTTTCCTAACCTATGAATTTAATGATTGTTCCAGTCTCAATCATTATGAATACCTTTTGAAACAAGGAAAATCAACAAATATTATGCTTCAATGTGGTTTCCTATTATAATGGAGTGTATGCATATACAATAAGAATATTATGTTTTCAATCAGTGCAAAGGTACTTAAGTGAATTAGACTGAATTCCGGATCCATATTTCCCTAACATTTCTTATATAAAGCAAGCACCTCGAACCAGCTCCACAAGGTGAACATTCCTGCTAGAAGTGCCAGTGCTGAAACCAGTCAAAGAAAGAACAGTTTACACCATCAACTAATGCTTTAGAGTGTGCCTCACTACTTACCTGGTCTCACCGATGAGGACAATGCTTTTCTCAAGTGCCATTGGAATATGGATGGTCTTTTTAGCTACCAGTGGATGTTTTGCCGAAGATTTGACTAATAACATTAGCGAGAAATACTCCCTTGTGGAGGGTGGTGACCAAGACACTCACATGCAGGGCTATCTACGCAGACATCAAATTACCCAAGGTGCCTATGTCGGTTTGCGCTATGTCTGGGAGGGCAGAAGTTGGTTGGCTGGTTGGCCTGCAAAACACGTTCAAAAGGCAACCTGTCCTGGAGTGTACTTTTCGGGGAAGAAACCAAAACGATGTCATGGAGAAGTTTTTAGAATCTACCATCAGCGAAGAGGTCCCATTAAAGTTGGAGACAAAGTAGCCCTGTATTATCCGCGTGGTAGGAAGTGGCTTGGCTGTAATTCCCGCTACTGTGGCATGTATCCATGTCCTGGAAGGCCTACATATGCTCATGGGTTTCAAAACTATTGCACATGGAATCAATGTTATGGGGAGGTGTTCAAGATAGCAGTCATGAACAAGAGAATCGGGGAGGTTGTTCAGCACAGAGATCCCGTGATGCTTTACTATCCGCGTAAACGTAAATATGTGAGCGGCAATAGTAGGTACATCAAAACCGCATCATGTCCCGGAAGTTTCCCCCCAGCATCTTGTAAATGGGAGGCATGTTGGGGAGAAGTGTTCGAGATTCATTTGCTGAAAAGGCATTAGAACATGTAGCAGTGTGTGTGTGTGTGTGTGTGTGTGTGTGTGTGTGTGTGTGCATGTGTGCATGTGTGTGTACATGTACTTTTTCAAGTGTGTACATGCATATGCATGTGTGCATGCATGAAGGACTACATACCAATGACATTTAGTCAGTAGTGTAACATTTTTGCAAAATTTAATGAGGAATTAAGATTAATTGTGGAGTGATAATCACAACGTAATTAATAAGACATAAGGTACTTCTTTGAATTCACTACAAGCATAAACACACATTGATAAACAAATAAATTTGAACAAGACCAACCAGCAAGTAATGCCACTGGGTGTGATGTTCAACCTTCACTTTTTGTCTCTTTCTTAGGACAAATATACAATTAAAGTTACTACAACTATGGAAATATGCAATGGTTCCTTCAGTGTTGGTAATCCTAATGTTACCCTAATCCTATCCTACCTTGAACACCTCCCCCAAGCATTGATACCATCTGTAACAGCTTTTAAACCCATGCATGTGTATATGTAGGCCTTCTGGGACATGAATATATGCCACAGTAGTGGGATTTACCGCCAAGCCACTTCCTACCAGCCGGGTAATACAGGTTTACTTTGTCTCCAACTTTGACGGAACCTCTTATCCATAGCAAGTACATTATTAAGTGTATACATGCATATACATTTGTGTATGCATGAAAGACTACATACCAATCACATGTAGTCAATTGTGTAACAATTTTACAAAATTTAATGGGGAATTAAAGTCAACCATTGAGTGATAATCACAATGTAATTAACAAGACACAATCACAAGGCACTTCTTCGAATTCACTGTAATCATAAACACATGTTCATAAACAAATAAATCTGACGGAGATCAACCACCTAGTAATGCCACTTGGTGTGATGTTCAAGCTTCATGTATTATAACATAATATTATTATAATATTCATAATTTAGTGTGCGTTTGTGTGTTCATGTGCATGTTATACATTTATACTTGGAAACTGCAAAATGGAGTAGTACAATATTATCAATACATGCACACACAGCCAGCACAAACACACTCAATTCAATTAGACACCAACATTGTATTATACTGAAAGCTCATTCATGTCAGGAAACACAATGGATTCTATTGATCATGCACAAAATGTATAGACCTTCAGATCTGTAAACATGTACTCGGTGCTGATCTCCAGATCTGTAAACATGTCTAGTGCTGATCTCCAGATCTGTAAACATGTACTCAGTGCTGATCTCCAGATCTGTAAACATGTCTAGTGCTGATCTCCAGATCTGTAAACATGTCTAGTGCTGATCTCCAGATCTGTAAACATGTCTAGTGCTGATCTCCAGATCTGTAAACATGTCTAGTGCTGATCTCTAGATCTGTAAACATGTCTAGTGCTGATCTCCAGATCTGTAAACATGTCTAGTGCTGATCTCCAGATCTGTAAACATGTACTCAGTGCTGATCTCCAGATCTGTAAACATGTACTCAGTGCTGATCTCCAGATCTGTAAACATGTACTCAGTGCTGATCTTGTGATCTACAAACATGCACACAGTGCTAATTTCAAAGTCTGCATGCATGTACGTACATAGTGTCAATGATGCAGTGACAATTGTTCCATAATATGGATCCATTTACAATATTAATTCCTTTTCAATTGGTTTTGTGACTATACCGTCAATCTTGTTCAATATAACTAATACAATGAGGGAAATTGAAATCAAGTTCACAAACAGCAGTGTTCAATTGCCTGTATAGGAGAGATATGGGTAATTCAAATTACTGGTTGTGGGGACATATCAGATTATCACACATCACATCCAGATCTAGTGCGAACTGTGAAAATGTTCTGAAACACTCAACATGGCGTATGTGGCCTGTAAACCTAGTGACGTTTGAAGGTGCTTGGCATTTCAAAGTATGGGAGAGAATAGTGGAGAAAATATAAGCACTTTTTGACATAACTCAATGTGGAGGTTGCCATGCTGATAGTTGATCCAGACCTAGCTGGGACCATTAACTAACTTCTGAGAACTCCACATCTTCATGTGTGACCTGTAAACCTAGTTATTTAAGGTGGTGTCTAGCGTCTTCTATTATGTATATAAGAGAATAGGAGAATAAAATGTAAGCATCTTCCAGCATTGTCCATGATGGAGGAGGTTTTTCAAGCTGATATGTGTTCCATACCAGGCTGGCATTGTGACTTCTGTAACACTCACCATCTCCATACATGGCTAACAAACCTAGCTACATTAGAAGGTGCCTAGCCTTTCCTATGTACATATAGGAGAGAATTGGGGAATGTATAGCAACTAAGCACCTTCTGGTGTAACTATTGTACAGGGGACTGAAATCAGAAATGACCTCCCTACAAAGGACACTCTGTAAGGCACCAAAATAGATTTCCCTATAGTGCCAATGCATTTTTTACGTCTGAAGAGTGGACAACCTCTCTACAGTGGACAAATGCCCTGGTGCCAGTGTGTCCTTTATAGAGAGACTTAATAATGCATTTTACTTTCAATGAACCACATTGAAAGCCAAGAAAATTGAATGCATCCTAACTTTCCTCAAACAAAAGTCTATCAAATGACACTAGTAAAGACGTTTGGAGAAATTGTGGAGATTGTCCCCAAGTTAGTCAGCTAATATAATATCACATGACACCACACACAGCTGCATACACTCACACACAAACACTAGGATTCATTCAGTGGAATGAAGCACTATTGAATACCCCAGGGTCCATGCACTCAATTATTATCTGAAACAGGAAAATTGAAATAATGTAACAATGATGTTTCCTAACCTATGAACCTTTAGTGAATGTTCCAGTCTCAATCATTATGAATACTTTTTGAAACAAGGAAAATCAACTAATATAATAATTATTATGGTTCGATGTGATTCCCTATTATAATGGCGTGTACACATATACAGTATAAAAATAATATCATGATGTTCTCAATAAGTGTAAAGGTATGTACATTCCTTCGAAACTACCCTCATAGAACAGTTTTAAGCACCCAAAAGTCTGCATGAAAGGAGTTTGCTTGAATTCCTGGAATGTGAGGGTATGAATATATGGTGTGCATGTGTGTGAGCATTTTATATAATTATATATACACCTTCAATGAACCACATTGAAAGCCAACAAAATTGAATGTATCCTAACTTTCCTCAAACTTAATTCTATCAAATGACACTAGCAAAGACTTTGGAGAAATTGTGGAGATTGTCCCCGAGTTAGTCAGTTAATATGATATTACATGACACCACACACAGCTGCATACACTCACACACAAACACTAGGATTCATTCAATGGGATGAAGCATTATTGAATGTCCCAAGGTCCATGCACTCAATTATTATCTGAAACAGGAAAATTAAAATAATGGTTCAATGATGTTTCCTAACCTATGAAACTTAGTGAATGTTCCAGTCTCAATCATTATGAATACCTTTTGAAACAAGGAAAATGAACAAACATTGTGTTTCAATGTGATTTCCTATTTTAATGGTGTATACACATATACAGGATAAAAATATGAACAGAACAGTGTCAGGTACCCGATAGTGTGCATGGAAGGAGTATACTCAAATTCCCAGAATGTGAGGGCATGTTTATGTACACATTTACAGCAAAACCTCTATTAGAGAACACCATAGAAATGACCTCCCTACAAAGGACACTCTGTAAGGCACCAAATAAATTTTCTTATAGTGCCAATGCATTTTTTATGTCTGAAGAGTGGACAACCTCTTTACTGTGGGCAAACTCCCCGGTCCCAGTGTGTCCTTTATAGAGAGGCTTACTGTATTATACATTCAATGAACCACATTGAAAGCCAAGAAAATTGAATGCATCCTAAGTTTCCTCAAACAAATTCTATCAAATGACACTAGCAAAGACTTCCAGATAAATTGTGGAGATTGTCCCCGAGTTAGTCAGCTAATATATTATTACATATGACACCACACACAGCTGCATACACTCACACACAAACACTAGATTCATTCAATGGGATGAAGCACTATTGAATGTCCCAAGGTCCATGCATTCAATTAATATCTGAAACATGATGTAATTTCCTATTATAATGGTGCGTGTATGCATATACAGTATAAAAAATATTATGTTCTCAATGGGTGCAAAAGTACTTAAGTGAATTAGAGTGAATGCCGTATTTCCCTAACATTACTTATATAAAACAAGCACCTCGAACCAGCTCCACAAGGAGAGCATTCCTGCTAGAAGTGCCAGTGCTGAAACCAGTCAAAGAAAGAACAGTTTACACCATCAACTGATGCTTTTGGAGTGTACCTTACTACTTACCTGGTCTCACTGATGAGGACAATGCTATTCTCAAGTTCCATTGGAGTATGGATAGTCCTTGTAGCTGAATGTCTCGCTCAAGACTTGACTGGTAATGTCGTGCAGTCTAACTACCAAGACGAACAGGAGCAAGTTCATGTATCACCGGCAATAACTCAAGGCGACCCTGTTGGTTTGCGCTATGTTTGGCTGGGAAGAAGTTGGTTGGCTGGTTGGCCTACAAATCACGTTCAAAAGGCAACCTGTCCTGGAGTGTACTTTTCGGGGAGCAAAACAAAACATTGTGGTGGAGAAATCTTTCAAATTTTTGGTCAGCGAAGAGGTTCCAATCCATCAAAGTTGGAGACAAAGTAGCCCTGTATTATTCAGGCGGAAGGAAGTGGCTTGGCTGTAATTCCCACTACTGTGGCATATATCCATGTCCCGGAACGCCTACATATGCTTATGGGTTTCAAGACCGCTCGAGATGGCGCCGTTGCTGGGGGGAGGTGTTCAAGATAGCAGTCATGAACAAGAAAATCGGGGAGGTTGTGCAGCATAGAGATCCCGTGATGCTTTACTATCCGGCCAAAAGGAAATATGTGGGGGCCAATAGTAGGTACATCAAGACTCAACCATGTCCTGGAAGATTCCCTCCAGCAACCAGTAAATGGGAGCCATGTTGGGGAGAAGTGTTCGAGATTCATTTGCTTAAAGGATTGTAGAACATGTAGCAGTGTGTGTGTGTGTGTGTGTGTGTGTGTGTGTGTGTGTGTGTGTGTGTGTGTGTTGTGTGTGTGTGTGTGTGTGTGTGTGTGTGTGTGTGTGTGTGTGTGTGTGTGTGTGTGTGTGTGTGATGCATGTTTGTGCATGTGTACATGTGTGTGTACATGTACTTTCTCAAGTGTGTACATGCATATACATGTGTGCATGCATGAAGGACTACATACCAATGACATTTAGTTATTAGTGTAACAATTTTGCAAAATGCAATAAGGTCAACTGTTGAGTGATAATCACAATGTAACTAAAACAGGACATAACATAATTCTTTGAATTCCCTACATTAACAAGCATAAAAACACATTGATAAACAAATTAATTCAAACAAAATCAAACAGCAAGTAATGCCACCGGGTGTGATGTTCAAACGTCACTTTTTGTCTCATTCTTAGGACAAATTACTTATACAATTAAAGTACACATGTTACTACAACTATGGAAATATGCAATGGTTCCTTCAGCGATGGTAATCCTAATATTACAGTATGAAGTTATGTATCAAATTGTTACACATGTATACTATGCATTTTAACACATACTTATACGTATGAACTTAACCATCAAAGAGAAGAACAGGAAGCACCTTTTTGCATAACTCATGGGGGAAGGTGCATGTCAACTTGATAATTTAGGCAGACCTAACTGGGGATGTGAACTAACATCTGAAATAATTCCTATCTCGATAGGTGGCCCACAACCCCAGCTACATTCTGAACTGCTAATATTTTTCCAATGTACAAAAGCATATGAGAGAAAATACTGAGTACCTTTTCGCATAACTCATGGGGGAGGGGTCATGTCAATTTCATATTTCCGCTAGACCTAGCAGGGGACGTGAACCAACATTATAATATTATTTTAAAACATTTCCATCTCAATAGGTGGCCCACAACCTCTGCTACATTCGGAGGTGCTTAATATGTTTTAAAATTATGGAAACACAATCACATATACGCACACATGCACATGCGCTCACACACACATTACTTCTGGGCAGAATCCACTTGAGGGTTCTCTTTAAAACACATTTAAAGCAATATCTGGTTTACTTTAACAGTGCATAATAAGTTTACATCTGGTAGCAAAAATTAATAATTACCTTAAACCAGTCGTACAGGGCATATTTGCTGAAAGTGTTGATCCTACAACAATTTACGATACTGACTAGCACTGCAACCAAGATCAGATCAAAATGGTCCAGCCAAAGGGGGATCTGGTCCAACCATCTACATTGCCATTGCACATACATACATACATACTGTGTATGTGTGGTTGTGTTTACATATGTTTACTTTTGTCAATAATATATTATAATATGCATGCATGTGCATGTTGGTGTGTGTGTGTGTGAGTACGTGTGTAAACATTTTCTCAAACATCAATCATTACAGCTTCATTTTCACTGTTGGTCAGTACGTATCCTCAAACTATATGGAACCCACAGTATCAGTTCATGTTTCCCATCTGAACAAATAATCTTTCGTTATGATTTGCTACACTGTAACAGCAATCCAAAATTATTTAACGGTTATTTGACGGTAACAGTCCAAACTGAGTTCGTATCAATTGTCATTCGTCGTAATGTTCCTTGTCTTAATGTGCATCTCATCCATACAGTGTCATTACTTGCTGCTTGCCCAATTTGACATGTATTTGCTTATCAATGTATGTTCATATCTAGTTAATTCACATGCAATATTGGACATGTCTGATCAATTCCTATTCTGATTTTACTCAATGATTAGCAATTATAATTCCTTATTATATTTTTAAACATTATAATAACAATAATAATGGTGATATCATTATTGTCCTCCGCACACACACACACACACACACACACACACACACACACACACACACACACACACACACACACACACACACACACACACACACACTGCTACATGTTCTAACGCATTTTCAGCAAATGAATCTCGAACACATCTCCCCAACATCCCTCAAATTTATTGGTTGCTGGAGGGAATGTTCCAGGACATGAATCGGTTCTGATGTACTTACTACTGGCCGCCAAATATCTACGTTTTTTCGGATAGTAAAGCATCACGGGATCTTTGTGCTGCACAACCTCCCCGATTCTTTTGTTCATGACTGCTATCTGGAACACCTCCCCCAAGCATTCATGCCATCTGCAACGGCTTTGAAACCCATGAGCAGGTGTAGGCCTTCCAGGACATGGATACATGCCACAGTAGCGGGAATTACAGCCAAGCCACTTCCTACCACGCGGATAATACAGGGCTACTTTGTCTCCAACTTTAATGGGACCTCTTCGCTGATGGTAGATTCTAAAAACTTCTCCACCACATTTTTTTGGTTTGTTCCCCGAAAAGTACACTCCAGGACAGGTTACCTTTTGAACGTGTTTTGTAGGCCAACCGGCCAACCAACTTCTGCCCCCCACGACATAGCGCAAACCGACATAGGCACCTTGGGTAATTTGATGTCTGCGTAGATAGCCCTGTGTGTGAGCGTCTTGGCCACCACCCTCCACAAGGGAGTATTCCTCGTTGACGTTATTAGTCAAATCTTCAGCAAAACACCCACTGGTAACTAAAAAGACCATCCATATTCCAATGACACTTGAGAAAAGCATTGTCCTCATCGGTGAGACCAGGTAGGTAGTGAGGTACACTCTAAAGCATCAGTTGATGGTGTAAACTGTTCTTTCTTTGACTGGTTTCAGCACTGGCACTTCTAGCAGGAATGCTCTCCTTGTGGAGCTGGTTCAAGGTGCTTGCTTTTTATAAGAAATGTTAGGGAAAATATGGCATTCAGTCTATTTACTCACTTGTCCACTCATTGAGAACATATACTCATCATGTAAATACTTACCATCATGCTGTACTAGGTGGTATAAAATGCATCCGTATTACATTATATTATACATGTTATGTATGATACTATCATATTATACATAATATTATAAATAATAATATAGCATAAGTTTCATGTTCATGTGTGTGTTATAATATTTAATATTGTAAAATGGAGTGCTATTATCAATACACAAACACATGCACACATGAACACAACATTGCATTATACTGAAAGCTCATTCATGTCAGGAACACTACCCACACAATATCTCCTATTGATCAACTGTGTACTGTCCCACTTATACTCTTTCAGTTTCAGAACCTTCGGATTCCACTGTATTCAACTTCAAACAATGCTGTTTCAAGTTCTCTCGGAACTAACACAATTGAAGTGTAGAAATTGTTCAGATTTTTGGTCAGCAAAGGGGTTTCATGAAGGTAGGAAGTGGCTTGGCTGTTATAGACACTTGTGCAATGTGGCTCCATGTCCTTGAAAGCCCACGCATGCTTATGGGTTTGAAGACAGCAAGAAATGGCACAGCTGCTTGGGTTAGGTGCTCCAGATAGCAGTCATGGACAAGAACATTAGAGACAGCACAGAGATCCTATGATGCTGTACCATCCAATAAATTACAAAATTTAATATGCAGAGGCCAGCAGTAGGTACATCGAAGCCTATGAACAATATATGTGTGTGTGTGTTGTGTGTGTGTTATTGTCTTATGTGTACATGCATATACATGTATGCATGCACGAAGGACTACATATCAATGACATTTAGTCTTTAGTGAAACAATTTGCAAAATTTAATGAGGAATTAAGGTCAACTGTTGAGTGATAATCACAATGTAATTAACAAGACACAATTGTGAGGCACTAAACAGATATGTCTGAAAGAGATCAACCAGCAAGTAATGCCACTGGGTGTGATGTTCAAGCTTCATGTATTATTTAGTGGTTAAGACATGGGCACGAGGGCATTATGACATATAAAATACCGAGTCCCGAGGGTGCGAAGCGCCCAAGGGCGTGTATTTTATATGTCATAATGCCGAGTGTCCATGTCTTAACCATTATAGCATCCGTTGCTAACGCTTTATACTGTTGCTAGCGCTTTATACAATATAAAATTGCTGTATAATAGTACTGTTTCTATGGTAACGGATGCTATAATATATTATAGTATTTATAATTTAGTGTGCGTTTGTGTGTTCATGTGTGTTTTATACATTCATACTTGAAAACTGCAAAATGGAGTAGTATAATATCAATGCACACACACACACAACCAACACAAACACGCTCCATTCAACTAGACACCAACATTGCATTATACTGAAAGCTCATCCGTGTCAGGAAACACAATAGCTTCTATTGATCAACACTTCCTTGTTTTGCAGTACACAATGGATAGTATGTACTGTCCCACTAAATCTTTCAGTTTCAGAATCCACGAATTCCAGTGTATTCAACAAGTATTTGTATGTTGGTGGAAAGAGTTCGAGATTCATTTGCTGAAAGGTGGTAGAATATGTAGCAGTGGGTGTATGTGTGTGTGTATGAGTTTGTGTATGCATGTGTGTGTGTGTGTGTGTGAGTTTGTGTATGTGTGTATGAGTTTGTGTATGCATGTGTGTGTGTATGCATACCTCATGGGGTGTCAACTTGATATATTAGTAGACCTAGCTGGGATCATGAATTAACAATTTGAAACAATTCCCATCTCTGTAGCAAACCCGCAAACCCAGCTACAGTTGAAGGTGCTTAATATTATTTCTATCTATGTATTGGAAAATATAGGGGAGAAAATGCTAAGCACCTTTTTGCATACCTCATGGGGGAGGAGGCATGTCAACGTGATAATTTTACCGGACTGAGCTGGGGATGTCAACTAATGTTTCAAACACAATTCCCATCTCTGTAGCTAACCCATAACCTCAGCTACATTTGAATTTGCTTGATATATTTACAATGTATGGGAGAGTATAGGAAAGAAAATGCTAAGCAACTCCATGCATAGCTCATGGGATAGGGGGTAGATCAACTTGATACTTCAGCCAGACCTAGCTGGGGACATGAGCTAACATTTAAAACAATTTCCATCTCCGTAGCTAACCCATAATCCTAGCTACATTCATAGGTACTTACTATTTCTTATGTATGAGAGCACAATCACACACAGGCACACACGCATGCACGCATGCACACGCACGCACACACACACACACACACACACACACACACACACACACACACACACACACACACTACTTCCAGGCAGAATCCACTTAAAGATTCTTTTAAAGCACATTTAAAGCATTATTTTATGTTCACTTTAACAGTGCATAATAAGTTTACATCTGGTAGCAAGAATTAATAATTACTTTGTGAAACCAGTACCCTTATAATCTGTCTCAACATGTTCTACTGTGGACTGAAGTTCATTATAGACCATGTACCACAATACATACATTGGCACCTTAAACCAGTCATAGAGGGCATTTTGTGGAAAATGTGGATTCTACAACAATTGTAGGATCATACCTTCATACTAGGTGGTATAAAACACAATATAATATACTTGAACTGTGTGTTAATATACTGCATTGATTAATGTAACCATGCATATTAATATAATAATCAATACATAATAAGAGTGCATTATTTAGTGGTTAAGACATGGGCACAAGGGCATTATGACATATAAATACCGAGTCCCGAGGGCGAGTGTATTTATATGTCATAATGCCCGAGTGTCCATGTCTTAACCCTTATAGCATCCGTTGCTAACGCTTTATACTGTTGCTAGCGCTTTATACATTATAAAATTGCTGTATAATAGTACTGTTTCTATGGTAATGGATGCTATATTATATTAATATATACATATACATAATATTAAATTATATGCATATACATTATATTATATTATATCATATTATTATACATATTATAAATAATAATATAGTGTGAGTTTTATGTTCATATGTGTGTTATACATTTTAATACTGTAAAATGGAGTGCTATTATCAATATACAAACACATGCACACATGAACACAACATTGCATTATACTGAAAGCTCATTCATGTCAGGAAACACAATAGATTCTATTGATCAACACTTCCTTGCTTTGTAATACACAATGGCTAGTATGTACTGTCTCACTAAATCTTTCAGTTTCAGAATCTACGAATTCCAGTGTATTCAACAAGTATTTGTATGTTGGTGGAAAGAGTTCGAGATTCATTTGCTGAAAGGTGGTAGAATATGTAGCATGTGTGTGTGTGTGTGTGTGTTGTGTGTGTGTGTGTGTGTGTGTGTGTGTGTGTGTGTGTGTGTGTGTGTGTGTATGCATGTGTGAGTGTGTATGCATACCTCATGGTGAGGGGGCGTGTCAACTTCATATATTAGTAGACCTAGCTGGGGACATAAGCTAACATATGAAACAATTTCCATCTCCGTAGCTAACCCGTAATCCCATCTACATTCAGAGGTACTTACTATTTTTTATGTATGAGAGCACAATCACACACACACACACACACACACACACACACACACACACACACACACACACACACACACACACACACTACTGGGCAGAATCCACTTGAGGGTTCTTTTCAAAACACATTTAAAGAATTATTTGGTTCACTTTAACAGTGCATAATAAGTTTACATCTGGTAACAAGAATTAATAATTACTTTGTGAGACCGGTACCCCTATAACCTCAACATGTTCTACTGTGGACTGAAGTTCATTATAGACCATGTACCACAATACATACATTGGCACCTTAAACCAGTTGTAGAGGGCATTTTCCCAAGTGTGGATTCTACAACAATTGTAGGATCATACCTTCATACTAGGTAGCATAAAACACAATATAATATATTTGAACTGTGTGTTAATATACTGCATTGCTTATTGTAACCATGCATAAACATACATAATATAATAATTCATACATAACATTAAGGTATTATAATTATACATACATATATGTTATGTATGAATATATATTATTACTATGATCATAGTATACGTACTATATAAAACATAATATAGCATGAGTTTTGTGTTCATGTGTGCATTCAACTAGACGCCAGCATTGCATGGATTATACCGAAAGCTCATCCATGTCAGGAAACATAATAGATTCTATTGATCAACACTTCCTTGCTTTGTAATACACAAGTTGAGTTTTGTGTTCATGTGTGTGCTATACACTTATAATACTTTAATATTGTAAAATGGAGTGCTATTATCAATACACAAACACATGCACACATGAACACAACATTGCATTATACTGAAAGCTCATTCATGTCAGGAACACTACCAACACAACAGCTTCTATTGATCAACTGTGTACTGTCCCACTTACTCTTTCAGTTTCAGAACCTTCGGATTCCACTGTATTCAACTTCAAACAATGCTGTTTCAAGTTCTCTCGGAACTAACACAATTGAAGTGTAGAAATCATTCAAATTTTTGATCAGCAAAAGGGTTTCATGAAGGTAGGAAGTGGATTGACTGTTATAGACACTGGTGCAATGTGGCTCCATGTCCTTGAACTCCATGGTTTTGGTTTTCAAGACAGTGAGAAATGGCACAGCTGGTGTTCCAGATAGCTGTCATGGACAAGAACATTAGAGACACTGTGCAGCACAGAGATCCTGTGATGCTGTACCATCCAGGAAATTACAAATATGTGAGGGCCAACAGTAGGTAGTTCAAAACTGATGAACACACAATGTGTGTGTGTGTGTGTGTGTGTGTGTGTGTGTGTGTGTGTGTGTGTGTGTGTGTGTGTGTGTGTGTGTGTGTGTGTGTGTGTGTGTGTGTGTGTGTGTGTGTGTGTGTGTGTGTGTGTGTGTGTGTGTGTGTGTGTGTGTGTGTGTGTGTGTGTGTGTGTGTGTGTGTGTGTGTGTGTGTGTGTGTGTGTGTGTGTGTGTGTGTGTCAATAGTGTAACAACTTTATGCCACTGGATGCATATGTGATGTTCAAGCTTCATGTATTATAATATAATATTATTATAAGATAGTATTAAAATTTAGCGTGCATTTGTGGGTTCATGTGCATATGTTATATATTTATATTTGAAAACTGCAAAATGGAGTAGTATAATATCAATGCACACACACACACACAACCAACACAAACACACTCCATTCAACTAGACACCAACATTGCATTATACTGAAAGCTCAATGTCAGGAAACACAATAGA
The DNA here is from genome assembly GCA_964020155.1 of Chondrilla cf. caribensis. NCBI lineage: Eukaryota > Metazoa > Porifera > Demospongiae > Chondrillida > Chondrillidae > Chondrilla > Chondrilla cf. caribensis. The sequence continues at coordinate 420,578 of OZ026546.1, read as the reverse complement.
TTCTATTGATCAACACTAACTTGTTTAGCAGTACACGAGGGGGCATGTCAACATAATATTTTAGACAGACCTAGCTAGGGATGTGAACAAACATGTGAAACAATTCCCATCTCAGTAGGTGGCCCATAACCCCAGCTACATTCGAAAGTGCTTAATATCTTTATCAATGTATGGGAGAGTACGTATAGGGGAAAAAACGCAAAGCACCTTTTTGCATAGCTCATGGGGGAGGGGGCATGTCAGCTTAATATTTCCACCAGTCCTAGCTGGAGACGTGAACTAACATTTGAAATAGCTAATCCATAACTCAAACTACATTAGGAGGTGCTTAATATTTTGATGGTGAAGAAGGGTAGCTGGTATGAATATGTTACAGATCACGTAATCGTTGAAACCACACAGAGCTGCATACACTCACACACAAACACTAGGATTCATTCAATGGGATGAAGAACTTTTGAATGCCCCAAGGTCCATGCACTCAATTAATATCCGAAACAAGAAATTAAAAATTAATAATGCTTCAATATTGTTTCCTAACCTACGTATGGAAATTTAATGAATGTTCCACTCTCAGTTAATTATGAATACCTTTTGAAACAAGGAAAATGAAGAAATATTATGTTTCAATGTGATTTCCTACATTATAATGGTGCATACGCATATACAGTATAAAAAATATTATGTTCTCAATTGGTGCAAAGGTACATAAGTGAATTGGACCGAATACTGTATTTCCCTAACATTTCTTATATAATAAAACGAGCCGCTTAAACTAGCTCCACAAGGTGAGCATTCCTGCTAGAAGTGCCAGTGCTGAAACCAGTCAAAGAAAGAACAGTTTACACCATCAACTGATGCTTTGGAGTGTACCTCACTACTTACCTGGTCTCACCTATGAGGCCAATGCTATACACAAGTACCATTAGAATATGGATAGGTTTTTGCTGCCAGTGTTTGGTGTTTTGCCGAAGAATTGACTAATAATGTCAACGGGAAATACCCCAATCATAGAGGATGGTCACCAGAACACTCCCACGCAGGGCTCTCTATGCAGACACCCTGGAATTACTCAAGGTGCTTATGTTGGTTTGCGCTATGTTTGGTTGGGAAGAAGTTGGTTGGCTGGTTGGCCTACAAATCACGTTCAAAAGGCAACCTGTCCTGGAGTGTACTTTTCGGGGAACAAACCAAAACATTGTGGTGGAGAAATCTTTCAAATTTTTGGTCAGCGAAGAGGTTCCATCAAAGTTGGAGACAAAGTAGCCCTGTATTATTCAGGCGGGAGGAAGTGGCTTGTCTATAATTGTAATGCCTGTAATTCCCACTACTGTGGCATATATCCATGTCCCGGAACGCCTACATATAATCATGGGTTTCAAGACCACTCGAGATGGCGCTGTTGCTGGGGGGAGGTGTTCAAGATAGCAGTCATGAACAAGAAAAAGGGGAGGTTGTGCAGCACAGAGATCCCGTGATGCTCTACTATCCGGCCAAAAGGAAATATGTGGGGGCCAATAGTAAGTACATCAAGACTCAACCATGTCCTGGAAGATTCCCTCCAGCAACCAGTAAATGGGAGCCATGTTGGGGAGAAGTGTTTGAGATTCATTTGCTGAAAAGGCATTAGAACATGTAGCAGTGTGTGTGTGTGTGTGTGTGTGTGTGTGTGTGTGTGTGTGTGTGTGTGTGTGTGTGTGTGTGTGTGTGTGTGTGTGTGTGTGTGTGTGTGTGTGTGTGTGTGTGTGTGTGTGTGTGTGTGTGTGCATGTGTGCGTGTGTGTGTACATGTACTTTCTCAAGTGTGTACATGGATGTGCATGTGTGCATGTGTGTGTACATGTACTTTCTCAAGTGTGTACATGCATATGCATGTGTGCATGCATGAAGGACTACATACCAATGACATTTAATCAATAGTGTAACAATTTTGCAAAGTGTAAAAAGGTCAACTGTTGAGTGGTAATTACAATGTAATTACGTAACAAGACATAACATACTTCTTTGAATTCACTACATTAACGAACATAAACAACCAATAACAATAACAAGCATGGTAATCCTAATGTTACAGTTACATCAAATATACGTAGTTTACGCAAGTATGCTATGCATTTTAAAACATACTAATATGTTGAACTTGGAGAGTATAGGAGAGAAAAATGCCAAGCCCTTTTGCATAGCTCATGGGGGAGGGTGCATATCAACTTGATTATTTAGACAGACCTAGCTGGGGACATGAACTAACATTTGAAACAATTCCAATCTCAATAGGTGGCCCATAACCCCAGCGACATTCGGAGGTGCTTTATTTTTTAAATGTATGGGAACACATCACACACACACACACACACACACACACACACACACACTACCTCTGGGCAGAAGCCACCTGAGGGTTCTTTAAAAGACATTCAAGCAATATTTGGTTTACTTGAACAGTGCATAATAAGTTTACATCTGATAGCAAGAAATGCTACCAGATGTCCTTAATGTTATTTCAATGCATGGGAGAATATAGGGGAGATAACGCTAAGCACCTTTACGTATAGCTCATAGTGGAGGGGGTGTGTCAACTTGACATTTTATTATTATTATAGTTAGTTTGTGAGACCCCTATAATTTGCCTCAACTTGTTCTACTGTGGACTGAAGTTCATTATATAGACCATGTACCACAATACCTTAAACCAGTCGTACTAGGGCATTTTTGCTTAAAGTGTGGGTCTTACAGCAATTTATGTTACTGACAAGTACAGCACCTAAAATCAGATCAAAATGTCCAGCCAAATCAGGATCTGGTCCAACCATCTACATTGCCACTGCACATACATACATACATAGATGTTATAGTGTGTATGTGTGGTTGTGTTTGAATATTATGTTTACTTTTGACTACATACATACAGTAATATGCGTGCATGTGCAAGTTGGTGTATGTGTATGCGTGTATGACTGTGTGTGTGTGCTTGTGTGCATGGGTGCATGCATATGTGCATGCATGACTGTGTGTGCATGCGTGCGCGTGCGTAAACATTTCCTCACTAATGTAATTACAGCTTCCTGGTGGTCAGTACATATCGTCAAACTTTCAAAATCATTCAACAGTCCAAACTGAGTTCGCATCAATTGTCGTTCGTCATAATGTTGCTCGTCTTAATGCGCATCTCATCCATACAGTGTCATTACTTGCTGCTTGCCCAATTTGACATGCATTTGTTTATCAATGTATGTTCATATCTAGTTAATTCATGTGCAATATTGGACATGTCTGATCAATCCTATTCTGATTTTATTCAATGATTAGCAATAGTAATAGGCAGTAATTCCTTATTAAATTTTTAAAAATAATAATAATAATAATAATATCATTATTGTCCTCCATACACACACACACACACACACACACACACACACACACACACACACACACTGCTACATGTTCTAATGCCTTTTCAGCAAATGAATCTCGAACACTTCTCCCCAACATCCCTCCCACCTACTGGTTGCTGGAGGGAATCTTCCAGGACATGGTTGGGTTTTGATGTACTTACTATTGGCCCCCACATATCTCCGGTTACGAGGATAGTAAAGCATCACAGGATCTCTGTGCTGCACAACTTGCCCGATTCTCTTGTTCATGACTGCTATCTTAAACACCTCTCCCCAGCATCGACGCCATCTCCAGCGGTTTCGAAACCCATGAGCATATGTAGGCCTTCCGGGACATGGGTACATGCCACAGTAGTAGGAATTACAGCCCAACCATTTCCTACCAGCCGGATAATACAGGGCTACTTTGTCTCCCACCTTGATAGGACCTCTTCGCTGACGAAAGATTCTAAAGACTTCACCCCAGCAGTGTCTTGCTTTACGTCCTGAGAAGAATACTCCAGGACACGTGGCCTTGCCTACATGTCTTGTAGGCCAACCGGCCAACCAACTTCTGCCCTTCCAGACATAGCGCAAACCGACATAGGCACCTTGGGTAATTCGATGTCTGTGTAGATAGCCCTGTGTGTGAGTGTCTTGGTCACCACCCTCCACAAGGGAGTACTCCTCGTTGACGTTATTAGTCAAATCTTGGGCAAAGCACCCACTGGTAACTAAAAAGACCATCCATATTCCAATGGCACTTGAGAAAAGCATTGTCCTCATCGGTGAGACCAGGTAGGTAGCAAGGCACACTCTAAAGCATCAGTTGATGGTGTAAACTGTTCTTTCTTTGACTGGTTTCAGCACTGGCACTTCTAGCAGGAATGCTCTCCTTATGGAGCTGGTTCGAGGTGCTTGTTTTATATAAGAAATGTTAGGGAAATACGGTATTCAGTCTAATTCACTTACCTGTGCACTGATTGAAAACATATACTGTCTATGCTTGCCGTCATACTAGGTGGTGTAATATACTTTTGAACTGTGCAATAATATGCTGTATTGCTTAATGTAAGCATACATAAACACAAAAATAATACATAATTATACATAATATGTATTATGGTATATATTATACATTTTATACATATTATACTATATGCATGCCATTGGGGTGCTCATGTGTCATATATATCTGGAAACAGTAAAATGGAGTACTATTATCAACACACACACACACACACACACACACACACACACACACACACACACACACACACACACAAACACACACACACACACACACACACACACACACACAATTTAATTATGCACCAACAATATTGCATTATACTGAAAGCTCATTCATGTCAGGAAACACTACATCCTACACAATAGCTTCTGTTGATCAACATTTCCTTGTTTTGCTGTACACAATGGCTTGTATGTACTGTCCCAGTTACTACTCAGAGCTTTCAAAGTGTTCAACTTGAAACAATGCTGTTCCAAGTTCTCTTGGGACTAACACAATTGCCTCATACTCTGCCTGCGTCCATATATATGCACATCAATAGTTTGTGTATTGTGTCCACCTTGAGCTCTGCTTGTGTGTACTTAGCACTGTATTACAGGATGTGTCCACTGACAAAGTACTGGTGTGAATATTCTCCAATTGTTGCTAGATTTGATGAATTGTATGTATCACCAAATGCTCATTGCTCAATGCACAACATTGTTGTGGTTGCTATTGTCATTGACATTGCCATGGCTACTATTGGTGACAATTATATATAAAGTTGTGATGGCAACAGGAGGTGTGGTCTGAGGAGTGTATAAGCATCAATCACATACCTGTGTAAATGATGTGGTATACAGGTTTATGTTGTGGTGGACAGTGTGCATATTTTGTGGGGCCTTGGGGGGGTGGGGGTGGGGGTGCATGTCTGTTTGTTTGTGTAAATGCACATAATATAATGTAGACCAGTCAAGCACCAGCAAACCAGCAAAATATGTAGTGTTTGAAGCATGTGCACATCCCCAGTTCCTATGACCTCCATACCTTTGTAAATTTATTTATTGGACGTTTAACCAAACCTTTTCAAGGCTTCAAGATGTCCATGGCAACATATCTTGCTTTCAGAAGAAATTAGAGAAATTAATAATTTACTCAGATCAATTATTATGCAACACACACACACACACACACACACACACACACACACACACACACACACACACACACACATACACACACACACACACACACACATATACACATACACATTTAAAGCATTATTTGGTTGACTTCAACAGTGCATAATACGGTTACATCTGGTAGCAAGAACTAATAATTATCTTGTGTGACCCCTATAATTTGCCTCAACTTGTTCTACTGTGGAATGAAACTCATTATAGACCATGCACCACAATACATACATTGGCACCTTAAACCAGTCGTACAGGGCATTTTGTGGAAAGTGTGGATCCTACAGCAATTTACGTTACTGACTAGCACTGCAACCAAGATCAGATCAAAATGGTCCAGCCAAAGGGGGATCTGGTCCAACCATCTACATTGCCACTGTACATCTATACATACATGTTATAGTATGTATGTGTGCTTGTGTTTGCATGTTTACTTTTGTCTATATAATATGCATGCATGTGCACGTTGGTGTATGTGCATGCGTGTGTGACTGTGTGTGTGTGTGTGTGTGTGTGTGTGTGTGTGTGTGTGTGTGTGTGTGTGTGTGCGTGTGTGTGCGTGTGTGTGTAAACATTTCCTCACTAATGTAAATACAGCTTCCTGTTCACTGGTGGTCAGTACATATCCTCAATATATAAAGAACCCACAGAATCAGTTCATGTTTCTCTTCTTAACAGATAATCTTGTCATGATTTGATACACCGTAACAGCAATCCTAAATTAGTTAATGGTCTAAAATGAGTTTGCATCAATCGCCATTTGTCTTAATGTTCCTTGTCTTAATGCGCATCTCATCCAGGGTCACTATTTGCTACTTACACACTTTGACATGTATTTGCTTATCAATGTATGTTCATATCTAGTTAATTCACATGCAATATTGGACACGTCTGATCAATCCTATTTTAATTTTTACTCAGTGATTAGCAATTATAATTCCTTATTGATTATTTAAAAAAAATTATTATAATTAATAATTGTAACATTATTGTGCTCCACAGACACATACATATGCATGCATGCATATACACAGTCATGCATACACATACATGCATACACACACACACACACACACACACACACACACACACACACACACACACACACACACACACATACACACACTGCTACATGTTCTAACGCCTTTTCAGCAAATGAATCTCGAACACTTCTCCCCAACATCCCTCCCATTTACTGGTTGCTGGAGGGAATCTTCCGGGACATGGTTGAGTCTTGATGTACCTAGTGACGGCCCCCACATATTTCCGGTTACGCGGGTAGTAAAGCATCACGGGATCTTTGTGCTGCACAATTTCCCCGATTTTCTTGTTCATGACTGCTATCTTGAACACCTCCCCCCAGCAACGGCGCCATCTCGAGCGGTCTTGAAACCCATGAGCATATGTAGGCCTTCCGGGACATGTATGCACGCCACAGTAGTGGGAAGGACAGCCGAACCACCTCCTACCATGCGGATAATACAGGGCTACTTTGTCTCCAACTTTGATAGGACCTCTTTGCTGACGGAAGATTCTAAAGACTTCACCCCAGCAGTGTCTTGCTTTACGTCCTGAGAAGAATACCCCGGGACACGTGGCCTTGCCTACGTGTCTTGTAGGCCAACCGGCCAACCAACTTCTGCCCTTCCAGACATAGCGCAAACCGACATAGGCACCTTGGGTAATTCCAGGGTGACTGCGTAGGGTAATTTGATGTCTGTGTAGAGAGCCCTGCGTGTGAGTGTCTTGATCACCACCCTCCACAAGGGAGTATTCCTCGTTGACATTATTAGTCAAATCTTCAGCACAACACCCACTGGTAACTAAAAAGACCATCCATACTCCAATGACACTTGAGAAAAGCATTGTCCTCATCGGTGAGACCAGGTAGGTAGTGAGGTACACTCTAAAGCATCAGTTGATGGTGTAAACTGTTCTTTCTTTGACTGGTTTCAGCACTGGCACTTCTAGCAGGAACGCTCACCTTGTGGAGCTGGTTTGAGGTGCTTGCTTTATATAAGAAATGTTAGGGAAATAAGGCATTGAGTGTAATTCACTTAACTATTAACGATTGAGAACATATACTGTCTATGCTTGCCGTCATACTAAGTGGTATAATAATGTAATATACTTTTAAACTTTAAACTGTACGTGCAATAATATACTGTATTGCTTAACGTAAACATACATAAACATAAAAATAATATATATACATTATAATATGTATTATGGTATACTGTATAGCGAAAAATTTCCATGGGACAAAATTTTCTAAATGGAAATTTACGGATAAAATTTTCACAGATGCTGGACACAGTCACATGATAGAACAACGAGAATGCTTAATTTGCAGATGCTAGGACAACTGCAAAATCCGCAAAACTGTTGTCCCGTGAAAATTTCCTGCTATACAGTATTATACATAATATTATACGTACATATTATAATATACGTAGTGTGCATTAGTGTGTTCATGTGTGCATACATATATACCAGGAAACTGTAAAACGGAGTACTATTATCAACACACACACACACACACACACACACACACACACACACACACACACACACACACACACACACACACACAACACACACACAACACACACACACACACACACACACATACACACACACACACACACACAACACACACACACACACACACACACACACACACAACACACACACACAACTTTATTTAATTGCCATGGTTACTATTGGTGACAATAATATACAAAGTTGTGATGGCAACAGGAGGTGTGGTCTGAGGAGTGTGCAAACATCAATCACATACCTGTGTAAATGATATGGCAGACAGGTTTATGTTGTGGTGGACAGTGTGCATATTTTGTGGGGCCTTGGGGGGTAGGGGTGGGGGTACATGTCTGTTTGTATGTGTACATGCACATAATATAATAGACTAGACTAGACAAGCACCAGCAAACCAACAAAATATGTAGTGTTTGAAGCATGTGACTATCCTTATTTCCTATGACCCCATACCTTTGTAAATTTACCGTTTCAAGGCTTGAAGATGGTCCATGGCAACTTATCCTGCTTTCAGAAGAAACTAGAGAAATCAATAACATACTTGGACCAGTTATTATGCCACACACACAAGCACTCATGCACACACTCCAACACACACACACACACACACACACACACACACACACACACACACACACACAATTTAATTATGCACCAACAATATTACATTCAATTAGACACCAACATTGCATTAAACTGAAAACTCATTCATGTCAGAAAACACAATAGCTTCTGTTGATCAACATTTCCTTGTTTTGCAGTACTCAATGGATAGTATGTGCCGTCCCACTTACTTCTTTAGAACTTTCAAATCCCATGCAGTGTATTGAACTTTAAACAATGCTGTTTTAAGTTCTCAAAAACATAAACAAACACGCACACACACGCGCGCGCACACACGCACGCATGCACATACAAACACGTACACAGACACACACACACGCACGCACGCACATACACACACGTACACAGACACACACACACGCGCGCACGCGCACACACGCACGCACGCACATACACACACGTACACAGACACACATGCACACACACACACACAATCACACACACATGCACACACACACACACAATCACACACACATGCACACACACACACAATCACACACACATGCACACACACACACACAATCACACACACACACACACAATCACACACACACACACACAATCACACACACATGCACACACACACACAATCACACACACATGCACACATACACACACGTACACAGACACACATGCACACAATCACACACACATGCACACCTGATATGTAGAACAATGCACCATGCAGTGGTCCATTGAAGATAATCTGATAGAATAACACATACCAAGACTACAAGGTAACTTGGGGATAGGTTATAATACCAATATATATTTATGTGCATAGCTACATGTTATAATGTATTACATAATATACAATTTTATGTGTGACGAGATGATGTGATACACATGAATATATAATATTATATACGTATATATCACATATGTAATGTACAATTATATTGTATAAATATTGTAATGTGAATCAAATACAAATGCTTAGATAGATACACAAACTAATAGTTATTTGCAATCCCATGACAGAAGGGAGACTGTTGGCTGGTATATAGACTAACAAGAAGGGGAGACTGTTAGCTAGAAGACTAACAATGAAGATGATAGTCTTTGTTACACTGCCATCACAACCTCATCAGTTGAACAGCTACAGCTGTATACCTTCATTGTTACCTCCAGCTATACCTTCATTGTATTAATTTGCTTTGTCACCAATGGCAACAACCATGACAATATTTGAGCATGTGATGATACATACAATACACCAAATCCATCAATAATGATGTGACAAAAAGAGTACAACAAACTTCGAGATTTAGCTATATGTTCAACTGATGATGTTGTGATGGGCAACAGAAGGTGTGGCCTGAGGAGTGTGCAACATCAATCACATACCTGTGTAAATGATGTGGCAGACAGGTTTATGTTGTGGTGGACAGTGTGCATATTTTGTGGGGCCTTGGGGAGTGGGGGTGGTGATGTATGTCTATTCGTATGTGTACATACGTAGACCAGACAATCACCTCATCAACATCTCACCTCAGTCTCCTATTCCACTATACCACTACCATCCTCCTCAATCAAGTAAAGATAGCCACGGAGTTAACCAATAACAGTTAGGCGTTTAATAGCAATGGAAAAGACCATAGTCTTCCTTGCAATAGCACTAGCCATTTCTGGCATTGCCCTTGGTCAGTTGGATTCCTGGAACACGATCACCTACATTCCTGGAGGTTCCACTCAACCGGTGACAGCCAGAGTTGTGAAGGCTCCAGAATCTCTGGAGTGCCCCATGGATCCCAACACTCCTTGTGAACTCACACTCAATGTGTCCTCCATGCTCACCATGACCTTGTATCCTTACAATTCCTCCCAGACAGAAGAGTATGCCGGAGGATGGAGAAATTATAGAGGATACGCGACAAATATTAATCCAAATGGATCGTTTGCTTTTCGATACGATGATGCCAATCCAAATGCATATGAGGAATTCTTATGGCCTATCACTGGTGATGGGACAAGGCGCTCTGTGCTAGTGGTGAACAATCGAATGCCTGGACCAACCATAGTGACACGATTGGGACAGGAACTGAAAGTGACTGTGATAAATAGCTTATTGAGTGAGTCGATCTCAATACACTGGCATGGACTACACCAAAGGGGGACTCCATGGATGGATGGGGTGCCCATGATAACACAGTGCCCTATAGTCCCTCACACAAACTTCACATACAAGTTCACTCCAACAGAGGTGGGCACACACTGGTATCACTCTCACAGCGGAGCCCAGAGGACTGACGGTCTCTTTGGAGTAATATTGGTCACTAGTCCGGATGAGTTTGAAGGTACAGATGTTAACCCACAAGATTTTGAAGATTTACCAGGACAGCATTCATTCACCGTTATTGACTACCAACATGAGCAAACGGCACAACTGATTGAAGCTGCTCAGACCTTCGCAGGTCTGGATGATATGTTAGAGGGTAGCAATTTGAAGTATATATCAGTTAAAAGCTCTGAAGGAGCTGGTACAGCTTTATTTCCATTCCTTTCCGGGCTGATCAACACAGCGGGATGGTTCTTCCAACCTCACAACAATGCCAGCTGTATGCCGGTGGATAACGTACCACTGACCTTCTTTGAAGTGGAAAGGGGGAAAGCGTATCGATTTCGAGTCGTGGGAGTACAACTAACTTACAAATTTCGTCTTTCAGTACAAGGACACAAGCTGGTGATGCTGGCTACTGATGGTGTACCAACAAGATCAAATCCTCAAGAAGTTGACTTCATCATAGTTAATCCAGGTGAAAGTTTTGATTTCATCTTGAATGCAACAGTGAGCACAGATCCAGATGCCCACTACTGGTTGATAGCAGAGACAATGGAAACAGCACGTTTTCTTCAGAGTGCAGGATTTGAATGTCTTCGGGGACATCAAAGTTACGCAATAGTCAAGTACAGTGATGCAACAGACCTAACAACATGGCCTCCAGACATCGACTACGACCCGACAGTGGATCGTGACTGCTACTCCGATAACTCGTGTATAGCGCTCAATTGTCCATTCCGCAACTACCCACTGGGGAACAATATCACATGTGTTAATGTGGAAGCCTTCCAACTGAGAAGACCAATAGCCGTCCCCAACAATGACGTCAGTGAATCAGTGTTTCTTAATTTTGGTTTTGAACCCATTCATGGAAGTTCCATAAATGGCCGACATTTTGTGTTCCCCTCGAGTCCTCCCGTGACACAACCAGAAGATCTCCACATTTCCAAAAACACACCAAATTTGTGTGAGTACACACAGGAAGCAAACCCTCCCGGCAGATACTGCACTCACACATACACACCCAATACAGAAACAGTGGAAATGGTCTTCACGAACCTGTTCTCTCCGATCTACCCAATTGGACGTACAGTAGCACATAGCATTCACTTACACGGACACTACTTCCGTGTACTGTACATAGGATACGGCAACTGTTCCAGCTACCTTCCATCCGCTACCTGCTCCAACAAAGACATCACATGTGGTTACCCTGATCTACTCTGCAACAGTCAAGTCACCTGGACTGAGGGAAAGCGGCCAGGAAAAGTCAACATCTCCAACAACTTTGCTCCCCTCAAAGACACAGTTGTCATTCCATCTGGTGGCTATGTCGTTGTGAGATTTGAAGCCAACAATCCGGGACAGTGGTTCCTCCACTGTCACTCCCAGCACCATCTTGTAAGTGGCATGGCAATGGTCATAGCCGAGGACGTAGACAACATACCTCCACCACCCAGCACTATACCCAGATGCGGCAACTTCCCAATGGAAGCAAGGACAACTGGAGGAAGTGGTTCTCCTCCAATTACTGATAACTTAGAACAAGGAGTGTACTTTCCACTCTTTGTTGCATTCCTGGTCACCTCGGTTGTGCTGCTAGTGGCTGTTATTGTCCTAATAATCAGTTTGATCCTCTGCTGCATTCGTGAAGACGGTTGCTGTGAGCGGAAGGCCTCTCGAGAGGGTGAAGTTGAAATGAAAGATCAGAAATTGCAAGAGTTGCAGTAACATTTATGAAATTTATTCTTGAAAATAGCTGTAGTTAAGTGTGTTCAGTAGTGTCTTCAACACTGTCTATGCATTGTGTGTACAGTAGTATCTCCAACACACAGACTATATTTTGTGTGTGTACAGTAGTGTCTCCAACACACAGACCACACTGTGTGTACAGTAGTGTCTTCAATACACAGACCACATTGTGTGTACAGTATAGTGTCTTCAACACACAGACCACATTGTGTGTACAGTAGTGTCTTCAACACACAGACCACATTGTGTGTACAGTAGTGTCTCCAACACACAGACCACATTGTGTGTAC
>OZ026546.1:357500-392500 GCA_964020155.1 Chondrilla cf. caribensis | reverse complement strand
CACACTCCTGGAACTAATACGGTCCTTTTGATAACAAAAATGATAGGTTTTGTTACTGATGAAAATTCTGCCAAGTGTCCATATGGCACATAGCATTATACATTCGTATGTACATTTCAATATAAGTGTAATACGCCTTGTGGTGATAAATCAGTTGATTTGACATCACGTTGCTTGTCACCAAGGGCTGCCCAGTACCTGGCCCGAACTCACCAACACAATTTCGGAAGCATGCAAACCGTCCTGGGTGTGCTATGGGCCTCGTGGTGACAAGCCAAAAAATGTCAATTTTCATGCTTGTCACCACGACCTCTCCTGTGTGCACATAATGCATCATACATCTAATACGAATGCACGGACACACTCCTGGAACTAATACGGTCCTTTTGATAGCAAACATGATAGGTTTTATTGAGGATCAAAATTCTCCCAGGTGTTCATATGGCACATAGCATTTATACATTTGTATGTATATTATTTCAATACCTATACTCTCCAATGCATTGAAAGTATATTAAGCACCTTCAAATGTAGCTGGGGTTATGAGCCATCTATTGAGATGGGAGTTGTTTCAGAAGTTAGTTTATGTCCCTAAGTAGTTTTGCTTAGAATATCATGTTGACATGCCCCCTCCCCCATGAGCTATGCAAAAAGGTCACCAAGGACTGCCCAGTGTCTATCCCAAACTGGGAATTGATTCACAAGTTAGTTCAAGTCCTCAACTAGGTCTGCCTAAAATATCACGTTGACATGCCCCCTCCCCCATGAGTTATGCAAAAAGGTGCTTAGCGTTTTCTCTATATACTCTCCCATACATTGAAAAAATGTTAAGCACCTTCCAATATAGCTGGAGTTACAGGCCACCTATTGAGATGGGAATTGTTTCAGAAGTTAGCTCACATCCCCAACTAGGTCTGCCTATAATATCACGTTGACACGCCCCCTCCCCCTTGACTTATGCAAAAAGGTGCTTAATGTTTTCTCTCCTATACTCTCCCATACATTGAAAAAATATTTATCACCTTTGAATGTAGCTGGAGTTACGAGCCACCTATTGAGATGGGAATTGTTTCACAAGTTAGTTCACATCCACAACTAGGTCTGCCTAAAATATCATGTTGACACGCCCCCTCCCCCTTGAGCTATGCAAAAAGGTGCTTAACGTTTTCTCTCCTATACTCTCCTATACATTGAAAAAATATTAGGCACTTTCTAATGTAGCTGGAGTTACGAGCCACCTATTGAGATGGGAATTGTTTAGTTAGTTCACGTTTCCAGTGTAGACTGTCTAAAATATCACGTTGACATGCCCCCTCCCCCATGACTTATGCAAAGAGGTGCTTAGCGTTTTCTCTATATACTCCCCCATACATTGAAAAAATGTTAAGCACCTTCCAATATAGCTGGAGTTACAGGCCACCTATTGAGATGGGAATTGTTTCAGAAGTTAGCTCACATCCCCAACTAGGTCTGCCTATAATATCATGTTGACACGCCCCCTCCCCCTTGAGCTATGCAAAAAGGTGCTTAACGTTTTCTCTCCTATACTCTCCCATACATTGAAAAAATCTTAGGCACTTTCTAATGTAGCTGGAGTTACGAGCCACCTATTGAGATGGGGATTGTTTCACAAGTTAGTTCACGTCTCCAGTGTAGACTGTCTAAAATATCACGTTGACATGCCCCCTCCTCCATGAGTTATGCAAAGAGGTGCTTAGCGTTTTCTCTCTATACTCTCCCATACATTGAAAACATATTAGGCACCTTCCAATGTAGCTGGAGTTACAGGCCACCTATTGAGATGGGAATTGTTTCACAAGTTAGTTCACATCCCCAACTAGGACTGCCTAAAATATCACGTTGACACACCCCCTCCCCCTTGAGCTATGCAAAAATGAGCTTATTGTTTTCTCTCCTATACTCTCCCATACATTGAAAAATATTTATCACCTTCCAATGTAGCTGGACTTACGGGCCATCTATTGAGATGGGAATTGATTCACAAGTTAGTTCACGTCCCCAACTAGGTCTGCCTAAAATATCACGTTGACACGCCCCCTCCCCCTTGAGCTATGCAAAAAGGTGCTTAACGTTTTCTCTCCTATACTCTCCCATACATTGAAAAAATATTAGGCACCTTCCAATGTAGCTGGAGTTACAGGCCACCTATTGAGATGGGAATTGTTTCACAAGTTGTTGTATGATTGGGGTCAAGATCAAAGGAAAAAGTGTGCATTCGCAGCGTATACTGCACACTTTTTTCAATTAACACCAACAAAAGTGTGCAATATACCTAAGCGCCCAGTGTTATCATAACTGTTATCATAACAATTAGCTCTTGTCACTTTATTGTCTGGCTTCAATGGCTAGTATCTTTAGTATACATTCATAGCGCTAATAAACCTCTTTCTATTTCTACGAATGGCAAACTGTGCAATTCTTGCCCACTGGATCGCAGCTCCAGCTTCTTTAGCGTTCTTAAAACGACCGACCTATCGGCTCTAAAAGGAAAGGCTAACAAAGAGAACGTTCCTCCTGAGAAAAGGTTCAAATTCTTCTTTGATGGTGAGAAGCTCGAGAAGCTTGCAGGTCTCTTTGCCCGAATTAATTCAAGTGAGAAGGCAGGACGGCAAGGAATACCCCCGCGTACGATCCATTAACTACTTCTTGGCCTTCAGCGCCACATACGACTCACCGGGCCGGCCGGATAAAGCAATCAATCTTTTCGGCGACCCTGAATTTTCGATATTAAGAAAGCTGGAGAAGCTGCCGCATCAATCCCGTTGGGAAGAATTGCAAAGTTTGCCATACGAATAAGCGCCTACAACAAGCAAGTTATTATATAGGGAGCTGTGCAATGGCTCTATATTGCACAGCTCCCTATATAATAACTATTACTTAGTTCACATCCCCAACTAAATCTGTGTGAAATATCATGTTGACATGCCCCCTCCCCCTTGAGCTATGCAAAAATGTGCTTAACGTTTTCTCTCCTATATTCTCCCATACATTGAAAAAATTCTAAACACTTTCCAATGTAGCTGGAGATACGAGCCACCTATTGAGATGGGAATTGTTCACGAGTTATTTTACGTCTCCAGTTAAGTCTGTCTGAATTATCAAGTTGACACGCTCCCTCCCCCATGAGATATGCAAATATTTATTTAAAAATATTTATCACCTTAACTTTGCATGTAGCTGAAATTACGTGTCATTTATTGAGATGGGAATTGATTCACAAGTTAGTGCACATCCACAGCTAGGTCTGTCTGAAATATCAAGTTGACTTGCCCCCTCCCCCATGAGTTATGAAAAAAGGTGCTTAACGTGTTCCCTCCTATACTCTCCCATACATTGAAAATAAATTATTATTATTATTATTGTAATACGCCTTGTGCATGGTGATAACTCAGGTGATTTGACATCACGTTGCTGGTCACCAAGGGCTGCCCAGTGTCCGTGCCAAACTCACCAACACAATTTCGGATGCATGCAAACCATATTAGGTGTGCTATGGGC
Source organism: Chondrilla cf. caribensis (assembly GCA_964020155.1). NCBI lineage: Eukaryota > Metazoa > Porifera > Demospongiae > Chondrillida > Chondrillidae > Chondrilla > Chondrilla cf. caribensis. Next base: position 388,981 of record OZ026546.1, on the reverse strand, counting down.
CTCGTGGTGACAAGCCAAAAAATGTCAAATTTTATGCTTGTCACCACGACCTCTCCTGTGTGCACATAATGCATCATAGATCTAATACAAATGCACGGACACACTCCTGAAACTAATACAGTCCTTTTGATAGCAATAATGATAGGTTTTGTTGCTGATGAAGATTCTCCAATAATGATAGGTTTTGTTGAGGATCCAAATTCTCCAAGGTGTCCATATGGCACATAGCATTATACATTTGTATGTACATTTCAATATAAGTGTAATAGCTACGCCTTGTGGTGATAACTCAGGTGATTTGACATCAAGTTGCTGGTCACCAAGGGCTGCCCAGTGTCCATGCAAAACTCACCAACACAATTTTGGACACATGCAAACCGATTTGAGTGTGTTACGGGCCTCGTGGTGACAAGCCAAAAAATGTCAATTTTTATGCTTGTCACCACAACCTCTTTTTTGCGCACATAATGCATCATAGATCTAATACGAATGCACGGACACACTCCTGGAACTAATACGGTCCTTTCGATAACAAAAATGATAGGTTTAGTAGAGGATCAAAATTCTCCCAGGTGTCCATATGGCACATAGCATTATACATTTGTGTGTACATTTCAATACGCCTTGTGACGATAATTTCACATTCTGCTGCTGGTCACCAAGAGCTGCCCAGTGTCTGTGCCAAACTTGCCAACACAATTTCAGATGTATATAAACTGACCTGCGTGTGCTATAGGCCTCGTGGTGACAAGCAAAAAAATGTCAATTTTTTACTTGTCACCACAGCCTCTCCTATATGCACATAATGCATCATAGCTCAAATACAAATGCACAGACACACTCCTGGAACTAATAGGGTCCTTCCTAGGCAAGCCTATAGTGGACCCCACACTTAAGCCCTAATCCTTCAAATTGTATAAGTACATTTTACAATGAGATACGTAACGATGTGGGGCTCCTGGTTGGACTTGCACGTAGTCTGACGTAGCCCAGACCCTTCCGGCCTCCATTTTATTACGGCGCGGAAAGGGGCTTGTTCCGCCCACGTTCTCTGCAAGGTGTGAAGATCAAAACTTAACACCGATAAAGTGTTACTATCAAACGTGTGATGTTTAGACTATTTGCGATTTTGACAATTTTGACATAGATCTAAAACTAGAGTTTCCCGAATTCCCATTCAACATAGCGGGTTTTCTGAGGTCAAAATACCAGTTTTTGCTCGACATCTTCCTTAACGTGTTGCAAGGCACGGACATCATCCTGAATATCGCCTAGAAATTCGGCCTGTGGAAGAAATCGTGCCTTCTGGTCAATCATGAGAGAGGCTAATGGTGTTACAAATCGACGAAATCGACTATGCTCTTGTGTATCCTCCAAGGCGATCGAAGACACTAACAGTCCATAAAAAAGCGACTTCCCAAACCAGTCGGCAACGATACAAGGACATGTCCAGAGACAAAATGTTCAATGGCCGAAAACGGTTCTTCTATCAAGCACTGGTATCCGTGATCATTCGCTACTTCGCCGATTAAATCTCTAGTTACAACCACTAGAGCAGCTGCCCTCGTCGTTACAATGATTATAACAACAAGCGGTGAATTTCAAAGCGTCACATCAATAATTCACTCCCCCAAGGTTCCAGGGGTATTGAACATCGTCACCTGCGAAATGTACCAGACCCTTTCCGCGCCGTAATAAAATGGAGGCCGGAAGGGTCTGGGCTACGTCAGACTAACTTGCACTTGGAAACATTCGTTGCAGCTGCTCAGATTTAATTGGTCAGATCAATTAATGCCACACACCTCGGGCAATAGGCGCTACCGCGCCCTTTCCCACTTCGCCCTGGGCTTGTTCATATGCTCCGATCTTGAGCGGGATGCGTATCAACTTGGCTTTACTCTCTAAACTCTTCCTGACGGTCTTGTTCTTATCGTTCTTGGCATATTTCTTGCACTATGGTAACGAAGGAAGACGGGAAGAGGACGTACATAAGGTCCAAACGTATACTCAACACTTCAATGGAGAGACTAGAGGACTCAGTCCTGTGTCGGGTACGCTCTGTGTGTCAAGAACGAATTCATTTAATGTGTATCTGAGTTGTGTGTGATCGGAGAATGTACAAGACGATGTCTGCATGTAGTGTGTGTGTGTGTGTGTGTGTGTGTGTGTGTGTGTGTGTGTGTGTGTGTGTGTGTGTGTGTGTGTGTGTGTTGTGTGTGTGTGTGTGTGTGTGTTGTGTGTGGGGGATAGGTGTGAGTGGAGGTGTGGGTGGGTGTGGGTGCTAGTAGCTATAAATTATATTATATGTAAGTGTATATACAGTGGACCCTCACTTATCCGAACACCTTGGGACCGAGGGGTGGTCGGATATGCGAAATGGTCAGATAACTGAAACGGGAGTGAATGCATTATGATATGTCAATATATATTACTCATTATTTGGCTACATGTTGGCTATAAAGTAAAACACAACAAATGGTTTGGAACTTTTCCATGATCCCTATTATTGTTTTCATTTCGGTTTCCATGTGTGTGTGTGTGTGTGTGTGTGTGTGTGTGTGTGTGTGTGTGTGTGTGTGTGTGTGTGTACATGTGTGTGTGTGTGTGTGTGTGTGTGTGTGTGTACGTGTGTACGTGTGTACGTGTGTGTGTGTTTGTGTGTGTGTGTGTGTGTGTGTGTGTGTGTGTGTGTGTGTGTGCGTGTGTGTGCATGTGTATGTGTTTGTGTGTGTGTGTTTGTGTGTGTGTGTGTGTGTGTGTGTGTGTACGTGTGTGTGTGTGTGTGTGTGTGTGTGTGTGTGTGTGTGTGTTGTGTGTGGGGGATAGGTGTGAGTGGAGGTGTGGGTGGGTGTGGGTGCTAGTAGCTATAAATTATATTATATGTAAGTGTATATACAGTGGACCCTCACTTATCCGAACACCTTGGGACCAAGGGGTGGTCGGATATGCGAAATGGTCAGATAACTGAAACGGGAGTGAATGCATTATGATATGTCAATATATATTACTCATTATTTGGCTACATGTTGGCTATAAAGTAAAACACAACAAATGGTTTGGAACTTTTCCATGATCCCTATTATTGTTTTCATTTCGGTTTCCATGTGTGTGTGTGTGTGTGTGTGTGTGTGTGTGTGTGTGTGTGTGTGTGTGTGTGTGTGTGTGTGTGTGTGTGTGTGTGTGTACATGTGTGTGTGTGTGTGTGTGTGTGTGTGCGTGTGTGTGCATGTGTGTGTGTTTGTGTGTGTGTGTTTGTGTGTGTGTGTGTGTGTGTGTGTGTGTGTTTGGAGCACGCGTGTGACTGTAGGAAGGGTGTGTGATGTTTGCTGTCACTGAAATTTGATCTGATGTGTGTTGTTCTCATGCTAAATTGACAAAAGTAATGTGTATTTTAGGTCAATTAGTACATGTTGTTGTACTAGTTCATGTAATTATCATTTCCCAATGACAATGTTTGTGTACTATTCCTCCAGACACACACAGGTCACAACATGAAGCAGTGTTGAAGTTCTGCAATTCTCATGAAGAAGCTAGAAATGTTGACATGACAACTGCATACAAACATTTAATGTATGATGACAAGTATAAGATCATATACTGTTTTGTACCTAAAGGTTGGTGTGTGTGTGTGTGTGTGTGTGTGTGTGTGTGTGTGTGTGTGTGTGTGTGTGTTGTGGTGTGTGTGTGTGTGTGTGTGTGTGTGTGTGTGTGTGTGTGTGTGTGTGTGTGTGTGTGTGTGTGTGTGTGTGTGTGTTGTGGTGTGTGTGTGTGTGTGTGTGTGTGTGTGTGTGTGTGTGTGTGTGTTGTGTGTGGGGGATAGGTGTGAGTGGAGGTGTGGGTGGGTGTGGGTGCTAGTAGCTATAAATTATATTATATGTAAGTGTATATACAGTGGACCCTCACTTATCCGAACACCTTGGGACCGAGGGGTGGTCGGATATGCGAAATGGTCAGATAACTGAAATGGGAGTGAATGCATTATGATATGTCAATATATATTACTCATTATTTGGCTACATGTTGGCTATAAAGTAAAACACAACAAATGGTTTGGAACTTTTCCATGATCCCTATTATTGTTTTCATTTCGGCTTCCGGAATGAAACGCTCGTCTACATCTAAAACGTGCTCCTACACGTAACCGCAACAATGAATTTATATTATAGTTTATATTGCGCGAAAAAAGATGGCCGATTTCGAACGCCGAGAATGAAAAAATTGGGCTGAAACTCGTGCTTTGAAGCTTCGCCGAACATAATAACTTCAAAGAAGGTTCTCCTGAACCTAAGGAAGACCTTTTTAACTCGAATTACTTGTTTGCTGACTGTTCAAGTACGTGTACCTATTATTATTCACCACTAAGGCCAAATGGCTAATGTGCAAATAGCTATCCCTGGAAATTTGGTGTCCGGATAATCCGAGCCTCCGGATAAATGAAGTCCGGATAAATGAGGGTCCACTGTACATACATACATTCCAATTTTTCCAACTCTTCCTACAAATATAGCTGGTTGTACAAGCCTAAAGCCAGTATTTGAATACCTCCATGGTCTAATTCGAGCCAATCAGACATTTGATCGTCATGACATTCATGGAAAAAACACACATAAGACTCTTCTCTTTCGGTTACCAAAATCAGAAAGAGAGAAAAGACTAAGAACATACTACAAGTTTATGATTCTCCGAGATCCCTTGGAACGAATGATGTCTGCATATAAAGATAAGGTGCGTGGTTGAAAGGTAGAGTGTCTGGGAACGGGCACATGATACTCATTTTCTGTGTCATATGCTGTACAATTGAATGCTTCATGTACAGCTGGAAGTTCCTCTGAGCAGTGATAAGAGACTGAAGGACCCCAACAAAGCAGGTGTTGCCCACTTCCTGTCACATGACAATCACAAGAAGGTTCTCAAGGAAGTAGTGAGCAACGGGGAAATGGTACAGTATGTGCCCTTTACAGATTATATGACATATTTGTCCCAAGAAAACCCCTTGTGAGTAGTTGACTTTGGTCACAAATAGAACTGCGGATGTGTCTAGCTAACCCATATCATACAGCACTGTATAGGTATAGTCATTACGTACACAATAATGCGTCCATACAGTGTGTGTTTCAGTAAACTTCTCCTTCTCAGACCCAAGTGTGTGCATGTTTGGTTCAGAATGTGTCTCTGTACATACATTGCACATATTGTGTTCATTAACTATTTTGATGTCTCCTGCTGTCATTTGTAGGAATTTAGACCAGCACTTCATGCCCATGTTTCACCTGTGTAACCCCTGTGTTGTGAACTACACATTCTACGGTAACTTCCACTCAATGACGGATGACATATCCCAAGTACTACATGAGGTTGGAGCACCCCAGTGGCTGTATCATGGTCGCAGTGAACACTCCACACTGTCAATGAAGGAAATGATGAATTTGTACTTTGGCCAGGTTCCTCCTGGAGAGAGAGCCAAGCTGAAGGAGGAATTTACTAAAAGGACTGGTTTCAGCTTTGAGGCAGCTCCAGATGAGGAGTAAGTATACAGCACATGTGAAGAAGAGGGTCATGTGGGTGTGGTCAGTGTAGAGGGAGGGTCACATGGGTGTTGTCAGTGTAGAGGGAGGGTCATGTGGGTGTGGCCAGTGTAGAGGGGGTTATGTGGGTGTGGTCAGTGTGGAGGGAGGGTCATATGGGTGTGGTCAGTGCAAAGACAGAAGTCATGTGGGTGTGGTCAGTGTAGAAGGAGGGTCATGTAGTTGTGGTCAGTGTAGAGGGAGGTCAATGACTCATGTTGGTGTGGTTAGTGTGAAGGGAGGAATCGTGGGTGTGGTCAGTGCAGAGGAAGGTCAAATGGGTGTGGCTTGTAAAGCAATTTTATTTTGTTCTTATTAAATCAGAGATACCCCTTTATATTATAATTAATCCAATGATTCGAACATTTTCAACAGCCATGTTAATTCTTGTTGTAACCTCTTTCATGTCATCCTTCTCTTGTTCATCACATCCTCCAGTATTCCAAGAGGAACAATCCAGGCGGTTCTCGACAGGTTCAAAACAGAATTTGACTTTTATTACAGTTTATTTCCATCTTCTGACAGAGAATATGCAAACCTTCATTACTAAAGACTGGTCCTCAGCATACATATAATATTTTATCTTTTAACCAGTAATTACAAATGCATACATACTAAGTCTTATGCGTGCATGTACGTATGTAATAGTTATTATATAGGGAGTTGTGCAATATAGAGCCATTGCACAGCTCCCTATATAATAACTTGCTTGTTGTAGGCGCTTATTTGTATGGCAAACTTTGCAATTCTTCCCAACGGGATCGATGCGGCAGCTTCTCCAGCTTTCTTAAATATCGAAAATTTAGGGTCGCCGAAAAGATTGATTGCTTTATCCGGCCGGCCCGGTGAGTCGTATGTGGCGCTGAAGGCCAAGAAGTAGTTAATGGATCGTACGCGGGGGTATTCCTTGCCGTCCTGCCTTCTCACTTGAATTAATTCGGGCGATAAGACCTAGCCACTTTGAGATGCTACCCTTGCTCGTCCTTGTTAGGCATCAGGGCACATATCATCCTCGAAATCCGCCACTGCATTTCGAGTTGTTCTCTATTCCTCGAAGACCCTCATAGTGGTATTGGATAGGGTGTTAGGCGGCTGATATCCGTTTGCAAGCTTCTCGAGCTTCTCACCATCAAATGAAAATTTGAACCTTTCCTCAGGAGGAACGTTCTCTTTGTTAGCTTTTCCTTTTAGAGCCATTGGTCGATCGTTTTAAGAACGCTAAAGAAGCTGCAGCTGCGATCCCGTGAGCAAGAATTGCACAGTTTGCCATTCGTAGAAATAGAAGGAGGTTTATTAGCGCTATGAATGTATACTGAAGATACTAGCCATTGAAGCCAGACAATAAAGTGACAAGAGCTAATTGTTATGATAACAGTTATGATAACACTGGGCGCTTAGGTATATTGCACACTTTTGTTGGTGTTAATTGAAAAAAGTGTGCAGTATACGCTGCGAATGCACACTTTTTCCTTTGATCTTGACCCCAATCATACAACAATATATTTTGTTGTATGATCGGGGTCAAGATCAAAGGAAAAAGTGTGCATTCGCAGCGTATACTGCACACTTTTTTCAATTAACACCAACAAAAGTGCGCAATATACGCTAAGCGCCCAGTGTTATCATAACTGTTATCATAACAATTAGTTCTTGTCACTTTATTGTCTGGCTTCAATGGCTAGTATCTTCAGTATACATTCATAGCCCTAATAAACCTCTTTCTATTTCTACGAATGGCAAACTGTGCAATTCTTGCCCACGGGATCGTAGCTCCAGCTTCTTTAGCGTTCTTAAAACGATCGACCTATCGGCTCTAAAAGGAAAGGCTAACAAAGAGAACGTTCCTCCCTAGGAAAGGTTCAAATTCTTCTTTGATGATGAGAAGCTCGAGAAGCTTGCAGGTCTCTTTGCCCGAATTAATTCAAGTGAGAAGGTAGGACGGCAAGGAATACCCCCCCGCGTACGATCCATTAACTACTTCTTGGCCTTCAGCGCCACATACGACTCACCGGGCCGGCCGGATAAAGCAATCAATCTTTTCGGCGACCCTGAATTTTCGATATTAAGAAAGCTGGAGAAGCTGCCGCATCGATCCCGTTGGGAAGAATTGCAAAGTTTGCCATACAAATAAGCGCCTACAACAAGCAAGTTATTATATAGGGAGCTGTGCAATGGCTCTATATTGCACTCGCCCTCGGGCGCTTCGCGCCCTCGGGACTCGAGCAATATATGCGCCATTGCACAGCTCCCTATATAATAACTATTACATATTGAATCAGATGTATTTTCAATGCAATTAATGCGCATAAATCTATTGTCTTCTGTTCCCCTGATGGTATATATCGTATGGTGATATTGCTGAGTGATATTTAATTTGGGATATTTGGTCCCAAAAATGCCGTTGTTAGACTAATGATTATGAAATATATACCTACACATTTCATACAATGAGTCAGAATGAGAATATTAAAGACCACTACTTAGGGCCAGGCATTTAGCAGTCATTTGGATGAGGGTCTGTTGTTGTCCACACAAGTTATATGAAGTAGATGATAATATACATCTTCTTCCACATAGGTGGAGGTTGGAATTGTGGGGTAACACATCCGTCAGAGAGTTCAGGGCAAACCCAAGGACTCGCTCAGGGAGGCTAGTGATGGTAGTGGACCAGAGATGAGGGGTCCTGCTGTCATCCTTCAAGGGTTGGTTTTGTCTGGCTAGGGTGGTGCTGTGGTTGTGGGGAGCTGCAGTGTCTTCATCGTCCACTCTAGCCTTGCATAACACTGACAACGACTTGGTATGGTCTGAAAGATCGTCTCTTTTGGCTGGTCTCCTTAATGTCTGGTCTCCTAACTGGCAATGGGTCTGACCACAGAGTCTTGGGAGCAGGTGTACCTGGCTGCTTTGCTGACTTGCAACTTCTTGTATGGAGTTACCAAGCAAGATATGACAAGATGTGTTGATATTTTGTTACTCATGCATAGACTTCGTTTGAAGATCTTTAAATAACCAATTACACACAGTCAATCAATCAGTTTTGCAAGTAGGGAATAAAACATTGCACACAAATTGGTATTCTCTCATTGTCATGACAAGTGCATTGTACCGCGCCGTATAGCGGGAAATTTTCGCGGGACAAAATTTTCGCGGATGGCTCCAAAAATGAAAATTCGCGGATAAAATTTTCGCGGATGCTGGCCAGAGCCACGCGACAGAACAGCGAGAACGCCTAGTTCACGGATAAAATTTTCGCGGATGTTAGGCAAACCACGAAATCCGCGAAAATTTTGTCCCGCGAATATTTCCCACTATACGGTATAGTGCTTGTGTTAGTAGCATAACAACCATGATATTTCAAAAATGTTAGAATTTTAATTTCATGAATGTGTATTATGTATGTAATAGTTATTATATAGGGAGCTGTGCAATGGCGCATATATTGCTCGAGTCCCTCGGGCGCGAAGCGCCCGAGGGCGAGTGCAATATAGAGCCATTGCACAGCTCCCTATATAATAACTTGCTTGTTGTAGGCGCTTATTTGTATGGCAAACTTTGCAATTCTTCCCAACGGGATCGATGCGGCAGCTTCTCCAGCTTTCTTAATATCGAAAATTCAGGGTCGCCGAAAAGATTGATTGCTTTATCCGGCCGGCCCGGTGAGTCGTATGTGGCGCTGAAGGCCAAGAAGTAGTTAATGGATCGTACGCGGGGGGTATTCCTTGCCGTCCTGCCTTCTCACTTGAATTAATTCGGGCAAAGAGACCTGCAAGCTTCTCGAGCTTCTCATCATCAAAGAAGAATTTGAACCTTTCCTCGGGAGGAACGTTCTCTTTGTTAGCCTTTCCTTTTAGAGCCGATAGGTCGATCGTTGGAACGCTGAAGATGGAGCTGCGATCCCGTGGGCAAGAATTGCACAGTTTGCCATTCGTAGAAATAGAAAGAGGTTTATTAGCGCTATGAATGTATACTGAAGATACTAGCCATTGAAGCCAGACAATAAAGTGACAAGAGCTAATTGTTATGATAACAGTTATGATAACACTGGGCGCTTAGCGTATATTGCGCACTTTTGTTGGTGTTAATTGAAAAAAGTGTGCAGTATACGCTGCGAATGCACACTTTTTCCTTTGATCTTGACCCCAATCATACAACAAAGTACAGATATACCATGGTATATCTAATACATACCAAATGATGCTATCTCCTCTCCAACATCTGCCATGTGCGTCACCTGATACAGGCCTGTACACAGGGGGGGTTCGAGGGGGTTCGACCGAACCCCCCTTTGTGTCTAAACATTGAAATGAAATAATGCTGTTGTCCAAGTGCCACCATTGTCTAGGGCACAAATGATCAAAATTTCACAGTAATTCGATCTGATACAAAGGTGATGCAACCACCCCATTATAGATGTAATGATTATGTAGACTGGAATCAGCTAATTTGCTAATTTTGATTCAGCACAGTAGATATTATTGAGCTCTGTGCATATGTACATATATTTATGACATGACCAGACATAAGTTGCATGTGTTGCTTAATATTAAACCTTCAATGATGATCTATATAATTGTGATGGCATGCATGTGTGATTACAGGTGGATATGAACTGGACTAAAAATGTAACCCCCCTTTTGTGAAGCCTGCGTACGGGCCTGTGATAATAGTCTTTAAATGGTTGTTTCCAGCACAGCTGCTACACAATAACTCAAGAGCCACCTAGTACACTTATATAATGTTACATATTCACGGTTTGAGATGATTCCTAGCTGTTATGCTATACTGACCCCAACACTACACGATATACTTAACAGGGACTATATCAGAAGGACAATGCCATGTGCACAACTTTTATCCTTTACTTGCTAATCTTTTAAACAACTGTGCCAGGCACTGGATACTTGAGATGCTCAAGTGAAGCCCAATATTGCAATAGTGCATAAATGACAAACACCAATACATGCCATTACACACACGCACACACGCGCGCGGGCACGCACGCACGCAGCACGCACGCACACACAGATGGGAATTTCACTTTATTTGCAAGTATTATCATAATAATAGTTAAATTAATTTTATGGTGTAAAACATTACAAACTGAGATACTTCCCAAGTTCAAAGACAGCTGGTTATTGTTTTTCACATCTTAATGATTTTGTGTGTGCATACGTAATTATAATGATATTCATCACATAACATAGATAGCGCTACCGGTATTCATGAACAATGATAATAATTATTCTAAATCACTTAATATCTTAGACTATGAATATCGATACGTTATCGACCTACTGGATCCGCGGTCAGGTACGTACGGTATGTTCATCCCAAGTTGACACTGACCAGAGACTCTACACGTCTATGCTCTGACACTTCGTAAGCGCCTGTAATAAATATGGAACGCCTGAAGAACAGAACTGTTCGTGAGGTGAGACGTAGAGTTTTAGATGCTCGTTATACGGAGAAGAATGCCCGGATCCTCTCAGTGATAGCTAGTGGTAGTGAGAAGCTATGTGGTTGAGCAATCTCACCACTGCGTACAAATGTGTTATATGTTTGGCCATCGTTTTCGTCGTGTCTGCCTCTTTTTGGTATTACCAATTTGACCAAGGAGAAGAATGGGTCTTATCTAAGACCAGCAGTAGGGAAAGACCACGTTATCCTTACGGCACTGAAAAGAATCATATTGTAGGTATGTGGACTTATTATTCTATCTAAGCGTAGCTTTAGTCGGTTTCAATATGCTCTGTATCCATAGGCGGCGGAACAGGGGGGGGCAGGGGGGCCATGGCCCCCCCACTCATCACAAAGGTGGGGCCAAGAATGTCTATGTAGAGTATTGCCTGCATGGACACAATTGCAATATTAATCATGAGTTCAGCACCATGGCCTTTAGGCCCCCCAACTTGCCAAACCATTCATCCGCCTATGGTATCTGTATCTGAGGCTATTCATTCGGAATGACGGCTCCCCTACCTTAGATAAGTAGACTACATACAGTCGAATCGCGTTAATTCGACTATGGTTCACTCGAACATCGCGCTAAATCGAACAAAGTTTGAAGTCCCAGGACAAGCGCTATATCCTACAAGTATAGAAAGTCTGTTAGTTCGAATGTCAAACCTTAAGCGTTTTTTCAAGTGTAAAAGGAATCCAGAAGACTTCTTTCGTGAGAAGAGTAACGTCCGTTGGAAAGATCGTCCCCGTCAGAATCCCGCTCGGTTGATTCGAACTCGTTTAAGGCAGAGACGAGCCTTCGCCTGGCAAAAAAGTGTCCGAGAGCGACAGCGGTAAGTCTAAAAGGTTAGAAAACCATGTAGTTCGAATATTCCGTGCTAATCCTCTGTTTCCGAAAGATTAGCACTCGAATTCGCTGGTATACATCGATCGAATAAGCCATTTTTCTTCGTCTCGCGGAATCCAATCACACCGTCATTGCGCAATAATTATGACGTTTCATTGTCACCTGCGCCTCAAGTAATTATCACTTGCTGAAGAATGCAGTAGAAGTACTGGTTACGGACGTGTCGACTACGTACGGTTAAAAAACGGGTACGGGTACGCCCGTAGTACGTCCAGTTTTTTACTGAAAGTACCGTACCTTTTATTTTTTAAATTGCAGTAGTGAACTAGAATGCATACATTTACACCAAATATAGTACAATATTTAACAAGGTTCCAGACTACTTTCACTATTTTAATCAGGCATAATCAATAATGCTGGACGGGCATAAGATTCGTTGCATCATTTCATCCGCAGCACGTAGCTAGGTGTAGATACATATATGTGTCCTTGATGGTAACTTACAAGGGTTGGCAACTATGACTTTACTAATTCTTCATTGGAATTCTTTACTTTCATGCAGTAACTGGGACTCTCTATATCGAACTTTCCATGTGGTCCCCTGGAGGTTCCAGTTAGTGAGATTCCACTGTAGATAGATTACCGTCACTTTACTTTCGTGGGGTTAAATTATTGCAGTTTTTGTGGATCAGCAGTTATCGATCCACGAATGTTCATCCCACGAAATTTTGACCAGACAGATGGTTACGTCATAGACTGCGAAAATCGCGATCCACGATAGTCTAGCTAGCTAGACCATCCTTGAAAGGTGCCGAGGAGCAGCAAAGGGAGGGAAGGTCTAGCCCGAGCAGTGATCAGTTCACACCTGAGCGTGTGACCATCCACCAATGAAATGCTACTGCCACGAATCTTGGCAATGATATTCAGTGATTCGGTTTAGTTAATTGTTGGGTGTTAGGGAGGATCATATTATGTGTGTACTCATTGTCAGCATTAAAGCTGGCTGAGAATATTCACCAATCTGACAGTCAGATGAACACCATTACTAGTATTTTGCAAGGACATGATACAATTGTATGTCTCCCGACCGTTCACAATGGGTCGCCGATCTTCAAATAGTCTACGTACGTACATATATCCCGTGGTGTCATACATTCAACAAAGGATTGCAAATGAAGTATGAAGAGCTACCATATTCAGTCCCAGTTGTATCCTCACTTTTATCTCTGATGAACGAACATGCAAAAACTTTCGTAAACGTATGTAGTTTGTCTTCTGCGTGTTCCGGCAATAATCTTTACATATAATCGTCAAACTGCCCATACAACACTAGATCCATTTTTTCCTTGCTTCCCTCTGTCCTAACACGTAGGTGGTGTAAGGTGAACCATGGGCACTCCATATGTGTTGTTTGTTAGTTGGTAGGTATGAACTGATCACTACTTGGGCTTGACCGTTTTCATTTTCTGCCCCTCAGCGCCTTTTAGGGCCGGTCTAGCTACGTAGCTAGACTAGATCCGTGAAGGTTAATCCCACGAATGTTAAAACATATACGGTATATGGGTTGTATGTGTTCATTTATACTATTCCAATGATGATGTTTGTGTACTATTCCTCCAGACACACACAGGTCACAACATGAAGCAGTGTTGAAGTTCTGCAATTCTCATGAAGAAGCTAGAAATGTTGACATGACAACTGCATACAAACATTTAATGTATGATGACAAGTATAAGATCATATACTGTTTTGTACCCAAAGGTTGGTGTGTGTGTGTGTGTGTGTGTGTGTGTGTGTGTGTGTGTGTGTGTGTGTGTGTGTGTGTGTGTGTGTGTTTGTGTGTTGTGTTGTGTGTGTGTGTGTGTGTGTGTGTGTGTGTGTGTGTGTGTGTGTGCGTCCATGTGTGTGGTTTACATATGTGTGTGTGTGTGTGCGTCCATGTGTGTGGTTTACATATGTGTGTGTGTGTGTGTGTGTGTGTGTGTGTGTGTGTGTGTGTGTGTGTGCGTCCATGTGTGTGGTTTACATATGTGTGTGTGTGTGTGTGTGTGTGTGTGTGTGTGTGTGTGTGTGTGTGTGTGTGTGCGTGCATGCGTGCGTGTGTGTGGTTTGTGTGTGTATGTGTGTGCATGTGTGTAAGTATAAGATCATATACTGTTTTGTACCTAAAGGTTGGTGTGTGTGTGTGTGTGTGTGTGTGTATGTGTGTGTGTGTGTGTGTGTTTGTGTGTTTGTGTGTTGTGTTGTGTGTGTGTGTGTGTGTGTGTGTGTGTGTGTGTGTGTGTGTGTGTGTGTGTGTGTGTGTGCGCGCGCGTCCATGTGTGTGGTTTACATGTGTGTGTGTGTGTGTGTGTGTGTGTGTGTGTGTGTGTGTGCGTGCGTGCATGCGTGCGTGTGTGTGGTTTGTGTGTGTATGTGTGTGTGCATGTGTGTAAGTACATGCTGTTTTTATAATATTACAAGAATCACAAGTGTACATTGCTGTGGTTTTGGGTGTGTTCCTATAACATATTTAATCGACATTTTTGTAGCTGGTTGTACAAGTTTCAAGCCTGTACTGGAATATCTCAATGGTCTGATTGAAGCCAATCAGACGCTCCGTCGTCCTGACATCCACGGACCAAATACAAAAAAGATTCTGCTTCAAAGGTTATCTCAACCAGAAAGAGAGAAAAGACTAAAAACATACTACAAGTTCATGATTCTCCGAGATCCCTTGGAACGAATGATGTCTGGATATAAAGATAAGGTACGTGGGTAGAGTATCTGGGAAAAGGGGTACATGTACACTTGTACAAGGTGTGTGGTTGAAGGGTAGAGTGTCTGGGAACAGGGCACATGTACACTTGTACAAGGTGTGTGGTTGAAGGGTAGAGTGTCTGGGAACAGGGCACATGTACACTTGTTCAAGGTGTGTGGTTGAAGGGTAGAGATTCTCAGAACAGGTATACTTGTACAAGGTGTGTAGATGAAGGGTTAAACAAGGGGAAAAAATTGTGATTTTACTTGGAAACAGACAAATTTACAAGTTACAGAAAGTACATATGTTTCACCAAACAACCCCAACCCGACTGACAATCAAATTACATATAAAATACAAATTAAACCTCACAGGTGTCTCCTGCTCCACTGCACACCACTACACCAGATCCTGTGGTCTCTGTATTCACTATTGGGTTCAGGTGTCTGGTGTGTGATTTATCATCTTATGCAGCTGGAAGTTCCCCTGAGCAGTGATAAAAGACTGCACTTTGGTCAAAAAGATGAAGTTGCCCGCTTCCTGTCACCTGGGGATTTCAAGAAGGTTTTCAAGGAGGTTGTGAGCAATGGGGAAGTGGTCCAGTATGTGCCGTTTACAGATTATATGACATATTTGTCCAAACAAGAACTATCGTGAGTGAACTTTTTGATGTGTGCAGCTATTTCTCACGATAGAATATACGTAGGTAGAAATCATTATGTATAATAAGTTAAACATGTTGCAAAAGATTTTGGTATCATAATGAAATTCAAGTCAAATTGTGGATGAGGGATATGTAAGTATCATAAACCTCTGTAAAAGCCAATAAGGAACTAAATTAAATGATTAATTGTGTAGCTGTGTATTGTAGTGTCTTCTCCATGGTGTAGCTCATCAGATTCTGTACTTTGTACTGTTTATTGTTACATATATCATAGTGCAGCAGACCATCATCCTATGCCATTACCTCATACTTAATCTATTAGAGTAGTCACCTTTGTATGTTCTAGATCTTTGTGATTTGTGTGTGATTTTGTATGCTTATAAAGGACAGTAAAGTCGTTGGGATATAGCAGTTGTTAGTAGTTGTACTAGAGTTCTAAGTGGATGAATTATGTATTAATGAAGAGTTTAAACGTCTTGTTCCGCTTGTTTCGGATCGTAGTGTTAAGATAGGAGACTGAAACGTTACACAATGGTGACTGTTGCAGAAGTAGTCTTCTTATCCTCTGTCCCTCACTCCATTGTAGGGATATGGAGCAGCACTTCATGCCCATGTTTCACCTGTGTAACCCCTGTGTTGTGAACTACACATTCTACGGTAACTTCCACTCAATGACGGATGACATATCCCAAGTACTACATGAGGTTGGAGCACCCCAGTGGCTGTATCACACTCGCAGTGAACACTCCACACTGTCAATGAAGGAAATGATGAATTTGTACTTTGGCCAGGTTCCTCCTGGAGAGAGAGCCAAGCTGAAGGAGGAATTTACTAAAAGGGCTGGTTTCAGCTTTGAGGCAGCTCCAGATGAGGAGTAAGTAGACAGCACGTGTGTTTGGGGCACGTTGTCAGTTTAGGGGGTGGGTCATGTAGGTGTGGCCAGTGCAGAGGGAAGGTCATGTGGGTGTGACCAGTGTAGAGGGAGGATTATGTGAGTGTGGTTAGTGTGGAGGATCATGTGGGTGTGGCCAGTGTGAAGGGAGAAGTCATGTGGGTGTGTTCAGTGCAGAGGAAGGTCAAATGGGTGTGGCTTGTAAAGTAATTAATCTTATTTTGTTCTTATTAAATCACAGATACCACTTTATAATATTATTATAAATAATCCAATGATTCAATCATTTTCAACAGCCATGTTAATTCTTGTTGTAACCTCTTTCATGTCATCCTTCTCTTGTTCATCACATCCTCCAGTATTCCAAGAGGAACAATCCAGGCGGTTCTCGACAGGTTCAGAACAGAATTTGACTTTTATTACAGTTTATTTCCATCTTCTGACAGAGAATATGCAAACCTTCATTACTAGACTGAGTGACTGTGCGTGCATATAATATTTCATTTATTAACCAGTAATTACAAATGCATGCATACTCATGAATACATGTATATATTATATTAATATTTTGTAATGTATGGGAAGGTATAGAATGAAATAACGTTAAGCACCTTTTTGAGTAGCTCATGGGAGAGGGGGAGTGTCAACATGATATTTTATGAGAACCTAGCTGTGGACCTATACTAACTTATGAAACAATTTTCATCTCCGTAGGTGGTCCCGAACTTGAACTACATCTGGAGGTGCTTATTATTTTTAATGTATGGGAAGGTATAGGATGAAATAACGTTAAGCACCTTTTTGTGTAGCTCATGGGAGAGGGGGCGTGTCCACATGATATTTTATGAGGACCTAGCTGTGGACCTATACTAACTTATGAAACAATTTTCATCTCCGTAGGTGGTCCCGAACTTGAACTACATCTGGAGGTGCTTATTATTTTTAATGTATGGGAAGGTATAGGATGAAATAACGTTAAGCACCTTTTTGTGTAGCTCATGGGAGAGGGGTCGTGTCCACATGATATTTTATGAGAATCTAGCTGTGGACCTATACTAACTTATGAAACAATTTTCATCTCCGTAGGTGGTCCCTCACTTCAACTACATCCGGAGGTGCTTAATAGTTTGTAATGTATGGGAAGGTATAGGATGAAATACCGCTAAGCACCTTTTTGTGTAGCTCATGGGAGAGGGGGCGTGTCCACATAATATTTTATGAGGACCTAGTTGTGGACCTATACTAACGTATGAAACAATTATCATCTCCATAGGTGGTCCCTAACTTGAACTACATCCGGAGGTGCTTAATATTTTTAATGTATGGGAAGGTATAGGATGAAAAAACGCTAAGCACCTTTTTGTGTAGCTCATGGGAGAGGGAGAGTGTCAATATGATAATTTACGAGAAAATAGCTGTGGACCTATACTAACTTATGAAACAATTTTCATCTCCGTAGGTAGTCCCTCACTTCAACTACATCCGGAGGTGCTTAATAGTTTGTAATGTATGGGAAGGTATAGGATGAAATACCGCTAAGCACCTTTTTGTGTAGCTCATGGGAGAGGGGGCGTGTCCACATAATATTTTATGAGGACCTAGCTGTGGACCTATACTAACGTATGAAACAATTATCATCTCCGTAGGTGGTCCCTAACTTTAACTACATCCGGAGGTGCTTAATATTTTTTAATGTATGGGAAGGTATAGGATGAAATACCGCTAAGCACCTTTTTGTGTAGCTCATGGGAGAGGGGGAGTGTCAATATGATAATTCATGAGGACCTAGCTGTGGACCTATACTAACGTATGAAACCGTTTTCATCTCCGTAGGTAGTCCCTAACTTTAACTACATCCGGAGGTGCTTAATTGTTTGTAATGTATGGGAAGGTATAGGATGAAATACCGCTAAGCATCTTTTTGTGTAGCTCATGGGAGAGGGGGCGTGTCCACATAATAATTTATGAGGACCTAGCTGTGGATCTATACTAACTTATGAAACAATTTTCATCTCCATAGGTGGACCCTAACTTGAACTACATCCGGAGGTGCTTAATAATTTTTAATGTATGGGAAGGTATAGGATGAAATAACGTTAAGCACCTTTTTGCGTAGCTCATGGGAAAGGGGGCGCGTCAACATGATATTTTATGAGAACCTAGCTGTGGACCTATACTAACATATGAAACAATTTTCATCTCCGTAGGTGGTCCCTAACTTTAACTACATCCGGAGGTGCTTAATATTTGTTAATGTATGGGAAGGTATAGGATGAAATAACGTTAAGCACCTTTTTGCGTAGCTCATGGGAAAGGAGGCGTGTCAATATGATATTTTATGAGGACCTAGCTGTGAACCTATACTAATTTATAAAACAATTTTCATCTCCATAGGTGGTCCCTAACTTTAACTACATCCGGAGGTGCTTAATATTTTGCAATGTATGGGAAGGTATAGGTTGAAAAAACGCTAAGCACCTTTGTGTGTAGCTCATGGGAGAGGGGGAGTGTCAACATGATATTTTATGAGGACCTAGTTGTGGACCTATACTAACTTATGAAACAGTTTTCATCTCCGTAGGTGGTCCCTAACTTGAACTACATCCGGAGGTGCTTAATATTTTTTAATGTATGGGAAGGTATAGGATGAAATAACATTAAGCACCTTTTTGCGTAGCTCGTGGGAGAGGGGACGTGTCAACACGATATTTTATGAGGACCTAGCTGTGGACCTATACTAACTTATGAAATAGTTTTCATCTCCGTAGGTGGTCCTGAACTTGAACTACATCCGGAGGTGCTTAATATTTTATGTATGGGAAGGTATAGGATGAAATAACGTTAAGCACCTTTTTGCGTAGCTCATGGGAGAGGGGGCGTGTCCACATAATATTTTATGAGGACCTAGCTGTGAACCTATACTAATTTATAAAACAATTTTCATCTCCGTAGGTTGTCCCTAACTTTAACTACATCCGGAGGTGCTTAATATTTTGCAATGTATGGGAAGGTATAGGTTGAAAAAACGCTAAGCACCTTTGTGTGTAGCTCATGGGAGAGGGGGAGTGTCAACATGACATTTTATGAGGACCTAGTTGTGGACCTATACTAACTTATGAAACAGTTTTCATCTCCGTAGGTGGTCCCTAACTTGAACTACATCCGGAGGTGCTTAATATTTTTTAATGTATGGGAAGGTATAGGATGAAATAACGTTAAGCACCTTTTTGCATAGCTCATGGGAGAGGGGACGTGTCAACATGATATTTTATGAGAATCTAGCTGTTGATCTATACTAACTTATGAAACAATTTTCATCTCCGTAGGTAGTCCCTCACTTCAACTACATCCGGAGGTGCTTAATAGTTTGTAATGTATGGGAAGGTATAGGATGAAATAACGTTAAGCACCTTTTTGCGTAGCTCATGGGAAAGGGGGCGTGTCTACATGATATTTTATGAGAATCTAGCTGTTGATCTATACTAACTTATGAAACAATTTTCATCTCCGTAGGTAGTCCCTCACTTCAACTACATCCGGAGGTGCTTAATAGTTTGTAATGTATGGGAAGGTATAGGATGAAATACCGCTAAGCACCTTTGTGTGTAGCTCATGGGAGAGGGGGGGTGTCCACATAATATTTTATGAGGACCTAGCTGTGAACCTATACTAATTTATGAAACAATTTTCATCTCCGTAGGTTGTCCCTAACTTTAATTACATCCGGAGGTGCTTAATATTTTGCAATGTATGGGAAGGTATAGGTTGAAAAAACGCTAAGCACCTTTGTGTGTAGCTCATGGGAGAGGGGGAGTGTCAACATGATATTTTATGAGGACCTAGCTGTGGACCTATACTAACTTATGAAACAGTTTTCATCTCCATAGGTGGTCCCTAACTTGAACTACATCCGGAGGTGCTTAATATTTGTTAATGTATGTGAAGGTATAGGATGAAATAACGTTAAGCACCTTTTTGCGTAGCTCATGGGAGAGGGGAGGTGTCAACATGATATTTTATGAGGACCTAGCTGTGGATGTATACTAACTTATGAAACAGTTTTCATCTCCGTAGGTGGTCCCTAACTTGAACTACATCCGGAGGTGCTTAATAATTTTTAATGTATGGGAAGGTATAGGATGAAATAACATTAAGCACCTTTTTGCGTAGCTCATGGGAAAGGGGGCGTGTCAACATGATATTTTATGAGAATCTAGCTGTTGATCTATACTAACTTATGAAACAATTTTCATCTCTGTAGGTAGTCCCTCACTTCAACTACATCCGGAGGTGCTTAATATTTTTTAATGTATGGGAAGGTATAGGATGAAATACCGCTAAGCACCTTTGTGTGTAGCTCATGGGAGAGGGGGTGTGTCCACATAATATTTTATGAGGACCTAGCTGTGAACCTATACTAACATATGAAACCGTTTTCATCTCCGTAGGTGGTCCCTAACTTTAACTACATCCGGAGGTGCTTAATATTTGTTAATGTATGGGAAGGTATAGGATGAAATAACGTTAAGCACCTTTTTGCGTAGCTCATGGGAGAGGGGGCGTGTCCACATAATATTTTATGAGGACCTAGCTGTGGACCTATACTAACGTATGAAACCGTTTTCATCTCCGTAGGTAGTCCCTAACTTTAACTACATCCGGAGGTGCTTAATATCTGTTAATGTATGGGAAGGTATAGGATGAAATAACGTTAAGCACCTTTTTGCGTAGCTCATGGGAGAGGGGGCGTGTCCACATGATATTTTATGAGAATCTAGCTGTGGACCTATACTAACTTATAAAACAGTTTTCATCTCCATAGGTGGTCCCGAACTTGAACTACATCCGGAGGTGCTTAATATTTTGCAATGTATGGGAAAGTATAGGAGGAAATAACGTTAAGCACCTTTTTGCGTAGCTCACGGGAGAGGGGACGTGTCAACATGATATTTTATGAGGACCTAGCTGTGGACCTATACTAATTTATGAAACAGTTTTCATCTCTGTAGGTGGTCCCGAACTTGAACTACATCCGGAGGTGCTTAATATTTTGCAATGTATGGGAAGGTATAGGATGAAATAACGTTAAGCACCTTTTTGCGTAGCTCATGGGAGAGGGGGCGTGTCCACATAATATTTTATGAGAACCGAGCTGTGGACCTATACTAACTTATGAAGCAATTTTCATCTCCGTAGGTGGTCCCTAACTTTAACTACATCCGGAGGTGCTTAATATTTGTTAATGTATGTGAAGGTATAGGATGAAATAACGTTAAGCACCTTTTTGCGTAGCTCGTGGGAGAGGGGACGTGTCAACACGATATTTTATGAGGACCTAGCTGTGGACCTATACTAACTTATGAAGCAGTTTTTATCTCCGTAGGTGGTCCCTCACTTGAACTACATCCGGAGGTGCTTAATATTTTGCAATGTATGGGAAGGTATAGGATGAAATAACGTTAAGCACCTTTTTGCGTAGCTCATGGGAGAGGGGGCGTGTCAACATGATATTTTATGAGGACCTAGCTGTGGACCTATACTAACGTATGAAGCAATTTTCATCTCCGTAGGTGGTCCCTAACTTTAACTACATCTGGAGGTGCTTAATATTTGTTAATGTATGTGAAGGTATAGGATGAAATAACGTTAAGCACCTTTTTGTGTAGCTCATTGGAGAGGGGATGTGTCAATATGATATTTTATGAGGACCTAGCTGTGGACCTATACTAACTTATGAAACAGTTTTCATCTCCGTAGGTGGTCCCGAACTTGAACTACATCCGGAGGTGCTTAATATTTGTTAATGTATGGGAAGGTATAGGATGAAATAACGTTAAGCACCTTTTTGCGTAGCTCATGGGAGAGGGGGCGTGTCCACATAATATTTTATGAGGACCTAGCTGTGGACCTATACTAACTTATGAAACAATTTTCATCTCCGTAGGTGGTCCCGAACATGAACTACATCCGGAGGTGCTTAATATTTTATGTATGGGAAGGTATAGGATGAAATAACGTTAAGCACCTTTTTACGTAGCTCATGGGAGAGGGGGAGTGTCAACATGATATTTTATGAGGACCTAGCTGTGAACCTATACTAATTTATGAAGCAATTTTCATCTCCGTAGGTGGTCCCTAACCCTAACTATAACCGGAGGTGCTTAATAGTTTGTAATATATGGGAAGGTATAGGATGAAATAATGTTAAGCACCTTTTTGCGTAGCTCATGGGAGAGGGGACGTGTCCACATGATATTTTATGAGGACCTAGCTGTGAGCCTATACTAATTTATGAAACAATTTTCATCTCCGTAGGTGGTCCCTCACTTGAACTACATCCGGAGGTGCTTAATATTTTATAATGTATGGGAAGGTATAGGATGAAATAACGTTAAGCACCTTTTGCGTAGCTCATGGGAGAGGGGACGTGTCAACATGATATTTTATGAGAATGTAGCTGTTGACCTATACTAACTTATGAAACAATTTTCATCACCATAGGTGGTCCCTCACTTTATTAATGTATTTTCAAGTAAATTAATGCGCATATAATTTACAGTTATATTATATTATACATAATATACTAATGTATACTACTGGTTAATGGATACACCTCTCTCAATCCTATAACATGAGAGGCCTTGTTGACATGGAAGAAATTGACATTTTTTGCTTGTCACCACGAGGCCTATAGCACACTCAGGACGGTTTGTATGCATCTGAAATTGTGTTGGTCAGTTTGGCACGGACACTGGGCAGCCCTTGGTGACCAGCAAAGTAATGTGAAATTACCTGAGTGATCAACACAAGGGATATTACACTTACATTAGTTATGTATATTGAAATGTACAGACAAAATTAATGTTTAATGCTATGTGCCATTTAGACACCTGGGAGAATTTTTGATCGGCAACACTGTACAGTGAAACCTCTCTAATCCAACACTCAATGGGACCTGAGAATAATGTTGGATTAGGAGGTTGTTGGATTATGGAGTGCCTCTTACCATACTTATGTATGGTGACTGTACCTCATATAATGGTCGGATTATAGAGGTGTCGGATTAGCGAGGTTTCAGCATCACAGCATCATCGATACTTCATCGATATGGCGTCTTAACAACTTGTAAAGTTGAAGCGTTGAATTTTTGAAATTTCCCCTTGCTACTGTGGAATTTGGGCTATGAGCTAATGAAATCATTCGGAGATCGAGCGTGTTCTCACTATTGTCCAGACCTGACTTGTAGATGGTGTACGATGCATATCAACTTGGCTTTGGTGAAGAGGACATAATATACGAGCAAAACCATCCAGAACAATTTAAATCAGGTGCTTCTTTAGCCTGCTATGAAACCGGCATCCAAAGGCCCAGATAACGAGGTGCCTTAGATCTAAACACCACAGCCTTGTTGAAAGCAGGGTTTTCTAATCCGTCATCACTTCGTGTCTTGCCAGCATTTGGTAATCTGAATGCCTGTCGGCTTGGCGTTCGTGGCTTTATAATTATTAGTCACCATGAGAAATAAAATGGCAAACGAGAGTCGTGCTACGCAAGACTAGTTAAACGTTCACTTACTGATATTCCCTTATGGAGCTGGTAGGGGAACTATGCATGATAAAGTACCGTACATATGTGAGAGAAGACCTCATACACGGTCCATTACAGATCCCTCACTGTGAGCATGCTGATACAGTCCATTGTGGGGCTGTACTCATCAAACATGTATTTGTACACCCTTTAAACCCAATTGTGCATTGTATGTACATATATACGCGCACGTGCATTCTCAATGCTGGACAATAGATGTGTACTGCAGACATGTTCAACTTCTTTAAACTCTATTGTACACACGGTGTCTATACGTAACGTGTACATACAATATACACGAAGCACAGTGTATATAATGTGTATACTGAACATGGTCCATACTTGTATGCACATATGTAGGTAGGTGCATACGTATCCCTATAGTGAGTGTTTAACATATATGATACTCTAATGATGGTGTTTGTGTACCATTCATCCTCCAGACACACACAGGTCACAACATGAAGCAGTGTTGAAGTTCTGCAATTCTCATAAAGAAGCTAGAAATGTTGACATGACAAATGCATACCAGCATTTAATGTATGATGACAAGTATAAGATCATATACTGTTTTGTACCTAAAGGTTGGTGTTTGTGTGTGTGTGTGTGTGCACGTGTGTGCACGTGTGTGTGTGTTGTGTGGGGTGGTCGGGTATGAGTGGAGGTGTGGGTGTGTGGGGGTGCTAGTGGCTATAAATATAATTGTATTATATGTAAGTGTATATACATACGTACATACGTATGTTCCAATTTTTCCAACCCTTCCTTCAAATATAGCTGGTTGTACAAGCCTAAAGCCAGTATTTGAATACCTCCATGGTCTAATTCGAGCCAATCAGACATTTGATCGTCATGACATTCATGGAAAAAACACACATAAGACTCTTCTCTATCGGTTACCAAAATCAGAAAGAGAGAAAAGACTGAGAACATACTACAAGTTCATGATTCTCCGAGATCCCTTGGAACGAATGCTGTCTGGATATAAAGATAAGGTGTGTGGGTTGAGTAGGTGGGAACAGGGGCACGTGTACACTTGTACAAGGTGTGTGGTTGGAGGGTGGAGTGACTGGGAACAGGGGCACGTGTACACTTGTACAAGGTGTGTGGTTGAAGGGTAGAGTATCTGGGAACAGGGGCACATGTACGTAACTCATTTACTGTGTCATATTCTGTACTATTGAATGCTTCGTGTACAGCTGGAAGTTCCTCTGAGCAGTGATAAGAGACTGAAGGACCCCAACAAAGCAGATGTTGCCCACTTCCTGTCACATGACAATCACAAGAAGGTTCTCAAGGAAGTAGTGAGCAACGGGGAAGTGGTACAGTATGTGCCCTTTACAGATTATATGACATATTTGTCCCAAGAAAACCTCTTGTGAGTCTACTACAGTCATGACTATAAGATTTCTTGTTGTGGTTGAACTACCCAACACAATAATATAGTACAAATGGTTTACACATGTAAGTACGTGTGTATATTTTACAAACACATAGAACACATTTCGTATACAAACGTACGTATGTATTGTGTATACTGTATGTAAGTGTATCTACTGTGCAGTGAAATATATACGTATCTGTATGTACATATATTAATACATTACAGTATTTGTAGTATACATGTATATGAAATGAACTCCGTAATCACCTTTAAGCCGAATATGTAATTGTGAACTCTCTTAGCTCATGCAATGTACAGGAGAACACCATTTTATTACAAAAACTATCATATGTACATACTTGACAATGTGATTCAATTCATATCAAGGTATAATTAGATATTATAAGTGTATAGAACATTGGGAACATGTGTGTTTGCATAAATGCTGGATAGCGAAACTTGTTAGGTCTCGATGGTGACTGTAGCACATGTATTCCCCTTATCCTCTGTCCCTCACTCCATTGTAGGAATTTAGACCAGCACTTCATGCCCATGTTTCACCTGTGTAACCCCTGTGTTGTGAACTACACATTCTACGGTAACTTCCACTCAATGACGGACGACATATCCCAAGTACTACGTGAGGTTGGAGCACCCCAGTGGCTGTATCACACTCGCAGTGAACACTCCACACTGTCAATGAAAGAAATGATGAATTTGTACTTTGGCCAGGTTCCTCATGGAGAGAGAGCCAAGCTGAAGGAGGAATTTACTAAAAGGACTGGTTTCAGCTTTGAGGCAGCTCCAGATGAGGAGTAAGTATACAGCATGTGTGAAGAGGAGGGTCATGTGGGTGTGGCCAGTGTAGAGGGAGGGTCATGTAGGTGTGGCCAGTGCAGAGGGAGGGTCATGTGGGTGTGGTCAGTGTAGAGGGAGGGTCATGTAGGTGTGGCCAGTGCAGAGGGAGGGTCATGTGGGTGTGGTCAGTGTAGAGGGAGGGTCATGTGGGTGTGGCCAGTGCAGAGCGAGGGTCATGTAGGTGTGGCCAGTGCAGAGGGAGGGTCATGTGGGTGTGGTCAGTGCAGAGGGAGGGTCATGTGGGTGTGGCCGGTGCAGAGGGAGGGTCTTGTGGGTGTGGCCAGTGCAGAGGGAGGGTCATGTGGGTGTGGTCAGTGTAGAGGGAGAAGTCATGTGGGTGTGGCCAGTGTAGAGGGAGGGTCATGTAGGTGTGGTCAGTGTAGAGGGAGAAGTCATGTGGGTGTGACCAGTGTAGAGGGAGGGTCATGTGGTTGTGGTCAGTGTGGAGGGAGGGTCATGTGGGTGTGGTCAGTGTAGAGGGAGGGTCATGTGGGTGTGGCCAGTGCAGAGGGAGAAGTCATGTGGGTGTGCTCAGTGCAGAGGGAGAAGTCGTGGTCATGGTCAATGTGAGTCATGTGGGTGTGGTCAGTGTGAAGAGAGGAGACATGTGGGTGTGGTCAATGTAAAGGAGTCGTGGGTGTGGTCAGTGCAGAGGAAGATCAATTGGGTGTGGCTTGTAAAGCAGTTAATGTTCTTATTAAATCACAGATACCCCTTTATATTATTAATAATTAATCCAATGGTTCAATCATTTTCAACAGCCATGTTAATTCTTGTTGTAACCTCTTTCATGTCATCCTTCTCTTGTTCATCACATCCTCCAGTATTCTAAGAAGAACAATCCAGACAGTTCTCGACAGGTTCAAAACAGAATTTGACTTTTATTACAGTTTATTTCCATCTTCTGACAGAGAATATGCAAACCTTCATTACTAGTTACTGGTGCAGTTATTATGCAGTCCATTCTTCCAGGGGCTGTTTCATTACCAGGTGGTAGAAGCTGCATGATCTCCTCTAGTCCTTCCTAATTTATAGCTATAGACTAAGTCCAAAGACAGTATGATATATCTAGATCCGATTCTGTTGATTATTATTTTGCACATTTTTATTTGTGTGTAAGTGTGCTTCTTATGATGATATTCATCAGATAACATAATAGACTAAGTGATATTCATTAATAATTTGTAATGACATTCTGAATTATTTGATATCAATGGGTAGCGATGTGATATCCACCTACAGACGTGGTCAATGCGGAGCAATGGTAGATCAGTTGCTTCATCACTACTTCAATTGAAAGCAATAATTATATCAATCAGCAAGTGTTCCAACACCCACTGCACACCAGTAACAGAAAAGTGGTGTCTGGTACGAGACCCAGCTTCCAACTTTGGAATAAGAAGTGATCAGGAAAATTAACTATAACTATACAAGACTATAATATTACGTAAGGCCCTATTCAGAGCAGTCAACTATCTACAGAACCTAGTCTACCGTATATAGCTAGCTAGATAGCTGCAGTGTCTACAGGAGACATCAAAGGACTCGATCCCACCTTCAAGTCCGTATGTCATTGCTGTGGAGTCACAATTCAAGACCTTCTCGTCCTACTTTGGAGCTCATCTTAGGGAACTTATTTTAAGGTACTAGCACTGATAGCTTGAGCAAGGCATTGCAGTTAACCTCCAAGTCTGCTGCTGAGTGTTGCTGGAATGACAGTAACAATATTACAGTTATTGCGCTCAGATGCACAATTTGATGCCTATTGGGATCTTGTCATTACAGCCCAGTAAGAAGTTGATGTTGAACAGTGCCGAGGAGAAGAAAAGTACCAAATCGATTGGATGGAGGCATTGCACCACCTAAGCTTGCAGTTAGTGAGTGCTCCTTCATTGCCATGAGACCTCTGAAGACTTACCTGTGTACAACCATGACATAAGAACACCTCGATCATCTACCACTGTGTTTGGACATTTTAGTGTTGACCAGTGATTACATTGCATGAGTCTTTTTTCCCATGGTGGTCTCACCGGCGTCAGACTGCAGTTGGCAGTACCATGCACCGGTGCAGTATGAAAGGAGAATTGGGAGGGGCTGGTTGCTGTGGTGGCTCTGTGGCTTGGTGGTTATGGCGGCTACAACTAGACACCCTGGGTTCAAGTCCTGTAGCTGCCAGTTTTTCTCCCTTTCTCCTTTCAAATTATCCCCGAGCAGGATGATATCCAAACAAAATAACCTTCAATAACTATAGATATTATGTCATCTTGCATGATAGATGTACAGTTGTACTTTATAGACTTTGTTGTTACCATTAATAGCATTAACCTACGTAAACATCAAATTTGGCCGATAAATCCATAACGTATGATGATCAGATTCCGTATAATAATATGGTTCTCCCGACGCGGGCCTGGGTCTAGAGGTCGATTGCACGTAGAAAGCGCGATGAGTTCAAACCGTAAACACGTCCAGTATACATAGTATTGTGCGATGTCACAGACGTTACCCCCACTTAGTCTGTTTCAGGGAAGTAGGGACTTAATAAATTCTGGCAGCTTCTCGGTCGAACGATAAGCAATCCAAGTCCCGCGGTCTCGGACCATTTCGCCTAGTCATTTCTCAGACCCTAGACGCCTAGTACGTAGCTAGCTAGATTGAACAACACTGTTTATGATGTCAGACAAAGAGTTGTATAGATGCTCGTTATATAGTGGGAAGCCCGGCAGTACCCTTCAATAGCTAGCGGTAGTGAAAAGCTATGTCGTTGAGTAGACTTACCACTGCGTACAAATTTGTCATATTATGTTTGGCGTTCGTTTTCTTCCTGTCTGCCTCTCTTTGGTATTACCAATTTGACAGAAGAGTATTGGTCTTATCTAAGACCAGCACCAAGGAAAGACCACGCTACCCTTATGGCACTGGAAATGATCTCTTTGTAGGTATGTGGACTCTACTAGACTAAGTGTTTTAGACTTATGTGTGACTGTCACGACCTAAGTGAGGCCTATTTCGCTAGACTAAACTTGAGGAGACAATCATGGTACTCGCGGACTTGGGAAAGAAAATTACTACAGCTTTGAAGTCGCTAAGCACGGCCACAGTTATCAATGAAGAAGTGAGTAATACGGCATCGATTTTTCTTTGAGAAGACCCTATAAATCCTTGACTCCTAGTTAGTATCGTGAATTGTGACGGCACACAAAAGGCAACTAAGTGTCGACTATAGAGACGAATAAAAACTCTCAAGATTGAGCGTACTAGGACATATAGCTTCTTATAAACATGTCTTCACTGGTATACTGTCTGTTTCTCCGTGTAGACTGCCCCGCATATTAATATGTGCCCTTCAATGTAGACTGTACCGAATGAACCCCATATGTTCAGATCTCATCATCATTGTAGACTGTCCAAGATGTTCCTGTCTAACGTACCTCTTTGCTCTCCAATGCTTATCTAATACAGGTACTGGAGGAGATGCTGAAGGAGATCTGTGCAGCTCTTCTGGAAGGAGACGTCAATGTCAAACTAGTTGGAAGAATGCGGCAGAACATCAGAAGAACAATCAACTTTGAGGAGATGGCAGCCGGTGTCAACAAGAGGAGAATAATTCAACAGACAGTTTTCAAGGAATTGTGCACAGTGAGTATCCATATGGGCTAGCATATGTAACGTGTGTCACACTTGAGAAAGTTCCCAACAAGAGCATTTTAATGTACATACGTACATACTGTATCATGCATGTATCATGTATGTGTCTAAGTAGTATGTATGTTACTTATGTACGTATGTATTGTAATTGAGGCTGACCTGAAAGAGCTACATATACACATGTAGGTTCAATGGCGAGATCTCTGCCAATATACCAAACACAGAATTAATAATCGTTTGTGTGTATGTGTGTTTCCTGTGTTGTTATTTGGAGCATATCGTGTTGTGTTGTTCCATCAGTTGATAGATCCGGGAGAGAAGCCTTAATTGGGAACCATCCAAGGGGAAATCCAACGTGATCATGTTTGTAGGCTTACAAGGAAGTGGAAAGACCACCACTTGTACTAAAGTGAGCACACACACGCACACACACACACACACACACACACACACACACACACACACACACACACACACACACACACTTACAGATGCACACCTACCAACTCCCCAACCTCAGTTGGCTTACTGGTACCAGAGGAAGGGTTGGAAGACCTGTCTTGTATGTGCCGACACCTTCAGGGCGGGTGCTTTTGATCAGTTGAAACAGAATGCTACCAAAGCCCGTATCCCATTCTATGGCAGGTATGTATGTGTGTGTACATAATTGGTAACATGTGTCTTGTGTGATTGTGCAATAAGGGTCATTGCGTGTGCACCTATTGTTAGCTATACAGAGATGGATCCTGTGGTGATTGCGCAAGAAGGTGTTGAAAAGTTCAAGGCTGAAAACTTTGAGATAATCATAGTTGACACCAGCGGCAGGCATAAGCAGGAGGAGTCTCTGTTTGAAGAGATGCTCCAAGTTGACCAGTCTATTGTACGTGTCTGTGTGTGTGTGTGTGTGTGTGTGTGTGTGTGTGTGTGTGTGTGTGTGTGTGTGTGTGTGTGTCTGTGTGTGTGTGTGTGTGTGTGCGTGTGTGCATGTGTGTGTTGCATTGCCACTCTACACTTCCAGTATCATACATTCATTTGTAGAGTTGGACCATCCAAATGGTAAACGTGTGTTTGACCGTCAAGCAAGTAGAGTGACCCGTGTAGCCAGAGGTTCTGGTACCAGCATAAGAGAAGTGGAGGAGCTGATCAAACAGTATTGAAAGTTTGCCGAGTTAGTGAAAAAGATGGGAGGAATGAAAGGACTGTTCAAAGGTGTGTGTGTGTGTGTGTGTGTGTGTGTGTGTGTGTGTACAGTATGTGTATATTATGTGCATTGTGTGTATCCTGCAGGTGGTGACATGGGCAGAAATGTCAATCCAGCACAGATGGCCAAACTCAACCAGCAAATGGCAAAGATGATCGACCCAAGGGTACTTCAACAAATGGGTATGTTCCCCAATTGGTTGAATTTTTTGACTGTTTGTTCACTATATTTGGTACTTTTTGTGCAGGTGGAATGGGTGCTCTACAAAATTTGATGCGGCAAGTCCAATCAGGAACTCAGGGGATGCCCCCTGGAATGGGAGGCGGGAGAAAATGACATCAACACAAAACGCTATTTGTTCTTTGAAAATGACTGAATTTTTATTGCTTCTGTCCATGACAATATCTTTAAAGTAATCCTTGTCCTGAAATTGATGACCTGTTGTGTGAACTATTACATGCACATAAAGCATATGCACCACAGTTCTAACATATACACATAATCATTCATTATTATTACTGTGAGTGGGTCATGTGCACACTTGTGCAATACACTAGAAGACAGTCACAAAACATTGAGGTTTTTCATCACATCCATACAACATACATGTACATTGGTTATCAGTGGTTTACTTGA